>CAJHUC010002171.1:0-12162 GCA_905146915.1 Ostreobium quekettii
GCGGCCTCTTCGCTGTCGCACTCCGGCGCACAACGGTACTTGTCCACTCTCTCCTTCCGGGCCTCGCGCACAGCTGACGACTTCTCAACGTCCGGCTGTGCCGCCCTTCAAGGGAATCCAAGTTCTCCTTGTGCCTTGGTGCCCCGCCGTCTCAGGTCGTGGATCGGTTAGCACGAAGCGCTGCCTCAACTTGGGCACTCCGCTGGCTCCGAAACTAGTTGTAAGGGGCAAAACTGCCGGAGGCAGTTTTGCTCGGCGATTTTTGGTCGGGCAGCAGCTCAGGTTTGAGCGCGGAGACAAAGGCACAGAACCGCAGCAAACTTGGATTACAATGTTCACCTTGGATAGCTTTAAATAGCCGTCCAAGGGCGGGGTTTAGGCAGGCCACCCGGCACATGCCAGATTGGCAACCTTATGATGTTCAGATGTTCGAATTCAAACCCCTCCCGTGAACCCCGTTTTGTCCCGTGAGTCACCATGACTAATCCCAACGTCATTATCACCCAATCTCAGCGGCGCACCCCGTGGGTCTGTCCCACGCGCCTTGACCCTGAATGGCACCCGGCTTGGTGTGCATCTCACACCCTGTTCCGTCTATATTAAATATCTATTGTACAACCCGTGCCCGTTTGGCACGGCTCAGAAACTATGGTACAATGACTACCCATGCTATTGTACAATGATGTCCCGTATTGTACAAGCCCTCAAACGGCTGCCCTCACAGGGGGGGCCCTTGGCGTGTTCGCGGGGATGTGCCTCCGGTTGATGTCGGTGCCGCCTGACTTTCCGTCCCTGGGCCTGCCATATGGCGTGCCGGCACACCTAGGGGTGTCAAGAGGCGTATGACCGCCTCCTGATACGGTCGCCCCCCCCGGATGACCGGCACCATGGACTCCACCTTGCGTAGAGCAGGGCACTGGTAGGGCCCCGAGAGTGGGAGCCACTCATCAGGCCCCCACTCCTCGAGGGGCTTCTGCCAGACCATTGCCCACGCCGTGGCAGAGGGATGGAGAGCCATGGCCGGAATTATTGGCCAAGCTCTCCGAACACCCTAAGTATTGCGCACCGAAACAAAATGCAACCATCCTAAAGTACAGCACTTATTCAACGTTGTGCTAAAGTACACCATAAATGGGATGTAACAACTCCTTTTTCGGCAACTGTCAGATGGTTGCACATCCATTTTTCAAGGATTAGTCAAGGGCTCATGGTAGTCAAATTCTAAACATGCTTTTTCAGCATGGTCTCCTCCGAAAAATTCATGGATTCTATTTCCCTTCCAGAAACTAATCCTACAACACCTCACAATCCCACAGCTCCTTTTCAGGATCTGCTGTATGGTTGTACACATCCCTTTTTAGGGATCAGTCATGCAACCATTGTAGTCAAATGTCAAACATGCTTTTTCAGCATGTTCCCTCAAACAGGTCATGGATTTCCGTTTTGCTTCAAAGACTATCCTTGCAGCCACTCACAATCTCGTAGCTCCCTCTGTCAGGAGCAGCACCACTTTTTCAGTGGTGAACACAAACCATTCCTGCCCAATTTCAAGGGCAGCACCACCTTTTCAGTGGCAGCCGAACTCCAACCACTTTTTCAGTGGCGAGTACGATTTGCAACAGGTCAGAGACACCAAAAGGATGCACGAGCTGGAAAGGCACTTCAGCTCAGTGCTATGCCGGGGAAAGAGACATTCCGGCATGTTCCTTAAGGCGCATGCCCTGTAAAATGAGCGGCTAGGGACACAGCCCCACAAATGCACATTCGGGTGACTCCATGGCTGGAAAGAGACACCAACCAGCAGAGTACAATCTCATGTACGCCCAGCCCAATCATGGACACTCCGACTGGTTCAAAACTCCTTGTTCAGGAGTTTTCCCCCTTTCCTTTTTGCATTTCTTCAGTTTTGTCACTTGTTTAGTGACACACCAGAGCGTCATGATAAATTCAACGTCTAAGACCACCGAAGAATGGGCAGGTTTGGCAATGCACCAACACAACCCCATGTTGAGGCAAGATACTTCCCAGCATGTTTCTTGGCACCTAAACGCCTGACCAACACAGCCCAAAACACCATTCTGTGGCTGTTAAATTAGATTCTACCAATAGCTGGAAAGAGAACATCAGTTTATGGGATCAAATTTGGACCAAAGTCACGTGATGAAATGCCTAGCAACACAGCCAGTACGTATGTTTTCTCCACAGCAATATTTGAGCTGTGGGTGACTGATGAACAGACCGAACACATGCAGCCTTAGCATGGGGTAGTCCACCCTGGAAAGAGCCATCAGGTGTGGGCCCAAGCTTTCGGTCATGCATGGTTCCTAACAGCCTTTTTAGGCCAAAAACGTCTAAGCCATGAGCGAGCAGCTTTGAGGATAGACACACGCCCAAGCTGGGCAATATCCTTATTCAAGATACATGGCCCCACCAGAAATTGAGAGCCGCGGTCAATACTTGGTGAGGCAACTTTCATTGAAATACTCTTGCTGCATAGGGTATTGTTCACTCGTCACCAAGCTTCCCTTGAGGCATAAATTCCTCCCTGTTCTCACAAACAGCTTGCCATATTACTACAAACGCAAGCACTTGACCAGTTTTTGTTTCTGTTTTTGTCTTTTTCTCTTTCTAGTGGTGGTGGCATACTCGGGCCCTCCCACAGTCAGAATGCGTGTCAGATGTGAGTCCCTCGCCAGCTGAGTCATAAGTGATCCACCCAGTGAAACTAAGGTCATTATGCAGCTGCGCGAACAATGTCACTATCGTTCAATGCCTTGCACAGTATTGCCGTATTGCAAGGGCATCGAAAGAAGGATTGACGTTGGAAGGGAAAGATCCATTCCATGCCGAAAGTAAACAGAAAATAGAAAAAAGGGGAGGAGGGGGAGTGAGGGGCGACCGCTGAGCACTAGAACACTGAAGTCCCCAAATGGTTTCTTCCCTGTGCGCCAATCCATATGCCGATACGAATCATAATCCGTACTTGGATACCCAGTGTTTGGACACCTAGCCATTGGGCCTGCACATTGCAAACCCCAGAGCACAGCCGACAAAATGGTTACATGTTACATTCACAAGCCGGTACAAAAGCGCAGGGCACACAGCGTGTTTGCTGCCCAAGACCGCTACCCACCCAGTGCCCCCTGCCCTACACATTCCAGCTGCACAGAAGGGCAACGGCTACAGAAGTGGCATGCCGTCTGCACACCAGAGCAAAAAACTACAGGCATCTACACAGATCCCATCTATGCCGAAGACGGGCCAGCACTGCAGGCACCCCGCAGCAATCTTGAAAACCGGGTGCGCCAACCGAGGCCGTTGGCTAGTACAGGTGCTGACCTAAAAGTCAGTCATACATCCCACTTGATACCAACTCATTTGAAGCCCTCCGGTATGAACTGACTAGGGACTACTCCCAGCGATGCAGCACTATTCAGTTGCAGGGGCTTTCCATCTGGGGCACAGCCTCCTGCGCAAGAATACAAGCAACTCAGCATCATGCGCCACAGTGAAAACTGAAAACCATGCCGTTCACAACGCGGAAGACAGCGACCTGGCCTGTCATGGAGGCGGACCTGGCCTCCAAGTGCAACCAGCCAGCAGGCAAAGCTATGGCCAGTCGAGGCACAGAATAACCACAATTCACAGTGCTTGTATCACATAGCAGCACCAAAGTTAGTAAACACAGCTGACTTCGGCTACAACTTTCCTACAATTTAACAATCAACAAGATTGTACAGTCAAAGCCAGGTCATCACATTCACTGCATTGGTGGGCCACCACGTTCCCCACTGGTCTAAATTGTTGGTGAGAAATGCGTGTTCCCGTATCTCTGGAGGCTCCTCCACTCTATCCCAAGAATGGCCTACATTTCTTGTCAAAGAATGTAAACACAAATGCCCCACTACATCTGGATATAGTTGCCATGGACCGGGGTAGGGACATATAAACCTGCGCTGTTCAGAGTCACCCTGCATGACATGGCAACCAGTGCGGGGGGTTTAAAGCAACGACAAACAACATACCTGTTGCCACATATTGCAACCAGTTCATTCCCTCCGATGAGTGAATACTGCCCATGCTCATCAGCAACTGCCTGGCCATCTGGTTCCTCAGCATGTCGCCCCCCGCAACGCCTGTTCCTAGGACATCCCCCATGCCAGCCACAGCTGCTGGTGGCACTGGCGGCCTGCTGCACTGCGCCTGCAGCACCGATAGCAGCACACCCGTCCTGGTGGAGCTGCTGGCATCAGTGCCACCACCAGGAAAGGGGGCATGGACTGGCAGGAAGGCTGCAGCACCCTGTGGCCCTGTGAACGGTTGCCCTGCTGTGGGCACACTGGTCGGGGCCACACCATTGTGCAGGGATGGCAGCAATGGAAAGTGCGTTGATGACGGCTGCGAGTTGCTTTGGGGCAAGGACATCTTGGTCCCACGCACCTTCTCTCCCACCGGCAGCATTGCCTGCAGGGGCGTCGATGACTGGAGAGAGTGTGACGGCAACATGGAGGGAAACAGCCTCTGTGTGGGAGGTGTAAAGGTGTGCTGTCCCTGCGGCTTTGCTTCACGCTGCACACCAGCCACAAGGGGCTGTGGCTGCAGAGGCTGTGCACCTGCCTCGATCGGACCCGCGGCATAGCCGTCAGCGCTGCAGGGCGGTACCGCCAGCGAGGTCTTGCCTTCCTGATGAAGCTGGTACTTGTGCCAGCGGATGAAGTGGGCAATGTGTATGTGTGCACAGTTTCTGGCAAAGCTCCTCTTCAGGCTCGCCGGCACAGGACCGGTCCTTGCACTCACGGCAGCCGCCTGGGGCGCCACACGGCCAGGGTCCGACCCCCGCCTTCCCCCAAGGCCACCCAACTGCATCATGGCATGCAGGTCCATGGCCACAGAAAGCGGAATCGCAGCAGTGCCAGAGGGCAGCCCAGCAGATGTTCCACCCACGCCGCCGAGCCCGGGCGCCGAGAAATCGGACCCCGGAGTGGCAATCTGATCCTTCGGCGCGTCCGGCCGATTCAACACATTGCCCAGCAGGCTCGTACGCCCCATGTACGCCCGTACGTACGCCCCGTGAAAGGCGTCCATGAGCGTCTTCAGCGACGGCTGCTGCTGCGATGCCGCCAATTCGCCGGCTTTCTGCTCACCCCCAGGCTTGGCCCCAACCTCCCCAACCCTGTGCCCGGCCTCGTGCCTCCTTCCCTCCCCCCCCAACGCCTTCCTGCCCCCGGTGCGCGTCCTCTTGGCATGCGGGAACCCCTCCTCGGCCGATGCCGCGCCGTCGCCCCGGCGCCTACCCAACAACGCTGACTCCCAGCCGCCGGCGCACATCTGCGAGTTCCCGATCGACTCCCCGTTCCCGCGCGAGCCGTCCAGGGCCGGCCTCTTCCACACCCCACCAGCCGGCCTGCCCCTTTGCATGTCGCGCCCAATCCTCCCCCCGCGCGCGGCCCTCTCTCCCGCCCCCGCGCCGTCCATCCAAGATGCGGATTCCCCGTCGCTGTCCGTGGCGTCCGACTCAGATCCGGGGCCCTCGATCGCGTCGCGCCGGGCCCTGATCGACCCAACGGGCACCGCGGGCGGCCTGCAATCCGCCGGGGTGTGCGCCGGCCTGGCCCCAATGCCGGCATCCCGCCTCCGGGAGGTGCTGCCAAAATTGTTGCGCCTTGTTGCGGCCTGGGGGTGGGGCCTGGTGCGGTTGTCCGCGGAGCCCTCGTCTTCTGGAGGCGCCGAAGGTCGGAAGAAGTTGGCCAGGCTGTACAGGGCCTCCGCAACCTCGCGCTCCTTCGGCGTGTCCACTGACACCTGGGTCCGCGGCAGACCAACGACTTCGTCAAAATCGGGGCTCCCCGGCCACGGGAAACTTTGCCCTTGGGCGCGGGGTCGCGTTCGGGCTGGCCGCAGGGGGAGGGGGCGGGAGATCGGATCCCGCCCGGGTGGCGACTGGCGCGGGGCCCATGCTTGTCAGCCATGACAGATACCTGTCAAGGCAGAGGAGGGGAGGGGGGGATTGCGAGCGGCGATTGCGTGGCACTCCAACCGCAGATGGCTGAAAATGAGCGGCGCAAGGGGAGTGGGGCTGAAAGGCCCGGCGTCTGCAGCCCGGGCTCACCTGAGGGATGCGCCCCTTCTGCGCAGGCAACAGAGAAAGGCGGTCAGACGCGGGCCGCGCGGCGATCAGAGCGCAGGAGCGGCGGCGACGATCGGGGGAATGCGAATTGTTGCGCAGCGCACCGTTGAGAAGAGCTCCCGGACGAAGAAGTCCCGCGACAGGTCCCTCGGGCGCCTGCGGCGGCCTGCGCGGCACACTGGCTGGTCAGGGGCGGTCGTTCCGCAGCCAGCGTCAGCGGACGGTCCACGCGTCAGAGGGCACCACGGCGCCGTGCGAGAACTTCCGGACGCGCGCGAATCGATATTATCGATCCACAAACAGCAGCAGCGGCGAGAAGGCGGCCTGCTGCGTGGCTGCCAGCCCGTGATCGCCGCTCGATGCCGAAAGGCGCGCACAACGGCGCGCCCTGTGGCCCGCACGGGCCACCAACGGGGCAAACCCTTCCACTAACACAGGCCACAACAGGAGAACGGAAATCGCGCGCAGGGCGGCGACAGAAACGCCCCTCGAGCCCCATGGCGCCGCTCAAATCCCCTCACCCCCGGCTCACCTGTCCGCTTCCCCCTCGGGACCGCCGCGCCCAACAGATCGGCCGGTGCGCGGCCGTCAACCTGCGCCAGCGCCACACGCTGCATTCAGCCGACATAAACCACCACGCAAACCAGCGCTGGCGCTGCCCAAGCCGCCTCCTGCGCGCGGCGTTCTACCCAAAGGCGCTCTCAGCCGATCGTCCCCGCGCCCGCCATCCTCGCGCTGCTTGCACCGAACCCACCTGATGACACCCATGTCGGCCGGACTTTACGCAGGGCTGCCCCTTGCGATCCCGGACCCTCGTCGAACCCTGTGGTGTCATGCCCGATGCCATTCGATTTCCCGGCTGCTCTGCGCCCCGGCCCGCCTTCCTTGGCCGGTGGGCAGGCCCTTTCTGACCTGGAGCCCGCCCCCTGGGACCGGCGTCCATCTCGCGCCGCCGGCGTCGCGCGTGACCCTGCGCGCGAGCGGGGCCCAAATGGCGTCACGCGCGAAATCGGGGCGCAGAAAAAGGGCAGGTCGAATCCGGAGATGTGGAAAAGGGAGTTGGGGAGGGGAAGGGGGACGCGGGCCCAGGGGAGGCCGGGATCGAACGGGGCCGACAACGGGGGTTAGGAAGGGTCGAATGCCGCGCGGAGGGAGCACAGCGCAGGTTCCGGGCATCGCCCAGGCTGGGCGGGCCGAGCGTCAGAAAGGATGCCGCAGGAAGGCAGCCGGGCGACCAAGGAGGCGCGGCAAGCCAGCGCAGGCCGCCGATCCCATCCCCAAGGCACTCACCGCTAAAACGATCGAACGTCCAGACAAGGAAAGGCACCGGCGCGCAATCTGGCCGCGCTGGGGGGCCGCCGGCGGTGGCCCTGCGCCTCCTGCGTTCTCGGGGGTCCCGATGGGCGCTCCTCGCCGGCGTGGGCGTGGCCCCGCGGATCACGTCTCGATATGGCACCCTGGCGGAAAGAAGCGCAGGGCATGGCCGTACCTCGCCGCCTGGCGCACCGGGCAAACACCGCGCGCTTTTCGGTCCAGTCAGCGCCCGTTGCGCGGCGGAAAACGTATCCGGAATCCGCGGAAGGCCCCGGGGCGGTCGTGGGGGCCGGGCGTCAGCAATCAGGGCATGCGGGTGCGGTGGGCGTCACGGCGGGGCCAAGGCCCCCGTTGTGGGACCTTGTGCGCCGCCGAGCAGGGGATTTTGTTACCCCTGCCAATGCTTGGGCTGGTACATTAGCGCAACAGTGCGAATCCACAGATTGCATTTGTCGTGTATTAGTGCAGTAGTGCGGCCGATTGCGATGTTGTACTACGGCCGGGGGGTGGCCAGTGGCGTGACCGGAGGTTGTGGACCTTTGGGCGCTGTTGGGGGCGGGAGAGGGGTACGGCAGGGAAAAATGCGCGTTGACACGACGGGCCCCGGGTCAGTGGCAATTTGGCGAGTGGCATTCTGGCAAGAGGATCGGAACCTGTCAGAACTGACCAGAAGTGCCGGCACGTCACTTCGTGTTAGGCTTGATTGCAGCGATGCGGTGTGAACTTGGGCCGCCTGCCTGGAGGCCTGTCGGCCTGGGCGCGAGCGAGGGGGCAGCGACGCGCAGGGCAGGGAACCACACTCCTCTAGGAGGGGAGCAGCGTAGCGGCCATTTTGTGCCGCCTGGAATCGAGGCCCGGATCGCCGACCCGCGCGAACAAGTGGAACTCCAACAATGGGTCTTCGGCGTGCGGTGTTTGGGTGCATGGGACGCAAGTGCCTGCTCAAGCGAGGGGGCCCTGAGCCCCTTCGCGTTAGCAAAGACTTTTCAGCTGCATTTGGCTGTATTCAATGGCCGTTTCACCACTTGGAGCCAAGGTTCCATTGGCCATGAATGCTAGTGCCGGAATGGGCCGGATCTTGGCTCACAGCAAGGACTACCAACCGGCGATCTTTGCAAACGTTTGCGCCTTGAAAGGCGTGTGCAGGCAGCCCCTGAAGTTCCCGAGCGCCCGACTTTTTGTCGCAACGTTTGCGCAGCCGGCCCATCCACACAGAGCCATGGCCATTCATGTGGCCACGGCGCCGAGCTTGAGAGCACAACGTGAGTTGCAAGCAGGTATCTCCTGAATGGATTCCAGCTGGAGTCCGCCCGCAATTGTGTGCCTAAAATGCCACCCGGCCACCCCGACGCTGCCATAGCCACCACAGCGCCCCCTGACCGCCG
This sequence comes from Ostreobium quekettii, assembly GCA_905146915.1. Taxonomy (NCBI): domain Eukaryota; kingdom Viridiplantae; phylum Chlorophyta; class Ulvophyceae; order Bryopsidales; family Ostreobiaceae; genus Ostreobium; species Ostreobium quekettii. Next base: position 8,827 of record CAJHUC010002171.1, read on the forward strand.
CCTTGGCGGCGCCTTCATCTTGCCACACGTTCATGGTTGGCTTCGCAGCCGGCCAGGCAATGGTGCGCGCCGCACTTTGTCTGCCCCCGATACGGCTACGACTCTCCTGCCAAAATGTCATTTGCCAAATCGTCGCTCACCCACCGCCGCCCGCCCACTTTTGTTTGGGAGGTCCGCGCCTTTCAAACGCTTTGAGTTGGTGATAAGGTTGGTTGATGCTCGTGCGTAAAGGACGCGCCCTCGACGCCCTCGACCCGTCAATCAAAATCACGTGATGGTCACCTTGGCTTCAGAAAGTTGCCCGTACATAAACGCTTCCCAAGCGGCAGAGGGCGCCTTCACCTTGAACAGCACATAAGAATGACCCGAACGTATTTTGGCTGTGATATGATAGTGACTGGTCCGTCGTTGAGAGATGGCTGTATGATTATAAAGGGACATGCCTGTCCGTGACCTATCTGTAACTCTGTACCCTCAGCTGTGTCCCCGAGCCCGTGGCGGTGCCTGCCTCCGACATAGTCCCACCCCGAACCTAGCGTATCAGGCTGACCTAAATTAAATGCTGGACATTTGGCTGGGCGACTCCAACCACGGCCGAGCGGTCGACGTGTTCACGACTTTCAGACCAAGTTCCCCCGACGTCCGTGGAGTGCCCGCACCACTCGAAGAGCGCGCCAACGGCATGGTGAGTGCGCGGCGACCGCCACCGCGCGGGCGCGCAGCAGTCGGGCCGACACATGCAGATTTGGACAGGGGTCGCGCGCAAACTCGGCCGGCAAATTGCATCCAATCTCCCCCGACTGGGCGCGCAACACACATCGACACACCGTGATCCGTTTTGACCAACTTGTCCCAAATGCGTCGGGAGGCGGGCCTCCGCATCTGCAAGGATTTGCGCGTCGGGATGCAAAAGCGGCCAGGCAGGAAGCTTTTGGGGAGCGACTTTCAGCTCCCCCTTGGCCGTTGCATGCGGCGCTCTGTGGCACGACGGCCGCTGAGCTCGCGTCGACGCGGTGTTTGATGTCCCCGCAGGCGATGCGCTGGCTGCCTTGCGTTCGCCTGTGCATTCCATTGCTGCTGGCGATCGTGGTGGTCGGCAAAATGACGTTGGCGGACACTGGGGCGAAAGAGCCCCGTGGGAACAAAGATGGGGACCAGCTTTCGCTTGCATGGCTCCAGCCGATGGCGGTGAGCATGGGCGTGAGCGGTGGCGCGGGCCTGGCTGTGGGAGCCACGCTGAAGGTCAGTACTTGACGGCCACTGCAAGCCCGGTGCGCAGTTGCCGCGAGTGCAGCGCGCCGTTGCCCCGGCTGTACTTTGCCATGCCGGGGTTCCTTGCAATGTCGGAGGTGGTTCCCGAACTGCGCTGTCTGGGTATGCTGCTTGCCAAGCTCTTTGTGTGTGGCCAGCTCATCTCGAGGACTCTGGCAGTTGCAGCTGGGGTGGTCATCATTGCTGTTCAGGTTGGTGTCCGTTCTACACTGTGCTCAACTGTCAATTCCAACTTTGGCACTTGTTTTTGCCTGGGGAGTGGTCAAGCTTTTGGCACTGAAAAAAGCTAGAGCGGTGCTCCCCGATAAGGTGGGTGCTGACCATCGCATGCAAGGTGCAAGCGCAGGCTTTTGTCCTGGTCTGCCTGCGCAACCACCAGATTTCAGTCCTGATCTGAGAGCGCCCCCTCATTGGTGTTTTTGGGGTAGGCTTACCTTTCGGTTGTTGCATTTGTCGACACATGTGACACATCACTGCCTTTGCTCTTGCCGAGGCAATTTTAGGAGTTTTCCAGAGAAGTTCCCCAACAAAAGTTTGGCAGTTGTGGTTTGGTGTGCATAAGTTCACTGTGTGTATGCCACGCCTGCCTTTTGCAATCATCTGGTCATGTTAATCGCAGTGATTTGGCTTTGGAAAACTGTGCATGCTGAGAGAGTACTGCATTATGGTAGACACCAAGAGCCCACTGTCGACTGATGTACTCAAGTTTTTGACTGCTTGATATTGGCCCAGCATTCTGTTGTCGCAAATTGTCACACTACTTCATAAACATGATACCATGCCTTTGCTCTTGCGTGCAGTGCTTGACATTGTGAATTGATAGCACATCGCAGGTGTGTATAGATATGCAGCTATTTGATTGAAGTGCTTCTTGTGAATTGGCAGCAGACTGTGTTCAGAGATAAATTGCTGCTTCGCCTTGTAATAGTTGGGTTGCTGTGGTGCCAGCACTGGCAACAAGTTTGTTGTGACTGACTCTGTATTAACACTGTAAGCTCATTGCTGATACTATATGAATACTTTGTTATTGGGGTTTAGGGTACATGAACCGCAGAGGAGCTCTTCACTTTCAGCAAATAGACACCATTTCAGCCAAAAGAGTGCATAACGGAATATTGCACTGAATGGATACCGCTGTGACAATCTTGTTTAGGTCCTTGTGTGGCAAGACCTCATCGAAGTGAAGTGGGCAAATGTGGAGTCTAAATTGAGGCCCTATGTCGATGTCGATGGGGATGGTGTCCTTACAGAAATGGATGTTCGACATTTGTTTGAACAGGGCGTAGGGGTGCTGTCACAGGTAATGTGAACTGCTGGCAGACAGCATGTAAAATCTGCAGTTTTGTGCTGTTCTGGTTTTGAAGAAAGCCTAATGCAGCAGCTGCAGTCCTGCCCCTTTTTGTGACTGAGCGATGCGTTTGCCGCAACAGAGTTAAGACATGGACAAGTGACTGAAAGCAATCTGTATCCCAGCGACTCACAGCCGTGTGCTAATGTTGTTGCTGGACTGTGGCTGTGTCTCTGCATATGGCTGTGTGAAGTTTCAACTCCATACGCCCACTTGCACACGATTGTGACACAATGCTGTCTATTGTCCCCTTCACCTACTCATCTCCTGAATGGATTCGGCATTGTCCGCTTGAAACTAGCAGAAAGGTGGAGAAAAGGGCCTTGTATGCCACTGCCAAGTTGGGTGTTACCAAAAAACTTGTTGTGTTGGGTCTTTCTGAGTGATGGGAATACTCGAAGCAAAAGATAGGCTTCCAGGAACCTTGTTATGACTTGCCCAAAAGAAACCTGCAAGTTGGGCCAGCAGTATTATGTGCAGGAATCCCTGGTCAAACCGATGAAGTGGTGTTGAAGGAGAGAGGCATTTGTTCATGGGTCACTGCACCAGACCATTCCAATATACAGCAATGGACGGGTGAAAATGCCCACTACCTGGTGAATGGCCAATGTGAGGTCTACTCATCGTCATTGTTGCACTGGTTGTACAGGGTTTGCCCAACGTGGGGGGCTTCCTGTCGGGCCTCTTGCTTGGAATGAAGTTGTTTTAGATTGCTG
>CAJHUC010002172.1:0-27661 GCA_905146915.1 Ostreobium quekettii
GACTGGGTCTTTGCTGCGGGTGGGGGATCTTGCAGAATAAGTAGTGGACGGCGTGGAGGTGACGTTGGAGGATCTTGTGATTCGCAGGTTCGACACGTCACCTCGTCGTGGGGCGGCGGCGTGCACTTGTGGAGACACCCGTGGCCATGCGCTGGCAGTTGCTCTGCTCCGCCCCAGCCCACGCCCACCACGCCCCCAGCCGCAGGCCCCCGGTCGCCGATCGCAGCCGAATGGCGGACGGGCGCATGCACCGCGGCACCGCCACCGACCAGCTCCCCGGCGGGACCTGCCCCGAGTGGGTGGGCAGCCCACCGTGGGCTGTGACCGGCGCCGCCCCGGACGATGGGGCGGATGCGACGAGCCTCGCTGCGCGTGCGCGGGAGGCGGGGCCGCGCGCGGCGGCGGCGAGAGCGGCGGCCGCGGTAAGAGCGGCCGCTACGGGCGGGGCCGGGCGCGTTGGTGCCGCCGCCCCGGCCAGCAGGCCGACCTGCGTGGCGGGACGCGCCGGCATGGCGCCCGGCTTGGCCCGCGCCACCGGCCGCCATCCGGTTGCTGGAGGCTCGGTCCGCGCCCTGGGCGGCGCAGCCGATGCCCCGCCGCAGGCGCCCAGGGAGTGGGGGCATGGGGCAGGCCCCTCGCGCCAAGCACCTGTGGCCCCCGCTCCGCCGGAGGTGGCGGCGCCAGCCATCGACCCCTCAGAGGAGGCGGCTGCTGACGGAGGGTGAGTGGACCGGAAACGGAGAAAAGAATAAACAATCAATTTTTTGGGTTTTTTCTAATTTTTTTATTTTTTCTTTCTTTTATTTGCGCGCTCAACGCGCGCAAAGGGTGTTTGCGCGCGCGACGTGCGCAAAGGATCACTAAGTGGCCCAGGAATGCTGTACTAGGTGTTTGTTTGTTGTGGCGTAGGGACTCCGTCACACTGAGGATGCGCGTCCCCTCCTGGGGGGACGTTTGGAGATGCGCGGGGCGGTGGGACGAGCTCGGGCGGACCGTCCACCCGCCCTGCCCATGGTTCAAGGCCGCCGTCACCCCGCCGAGCTCGTCTTTGGTTGCAAGGCCTGCTGGCTCAACAAGGGCCGGCGGTGCTGGGTGACCGCGGGCCCCCCTCCCACCGGCGCGGAGCCCCGCGGCCCCGTGGCCGCCGCCTGCGCCGCGACCGCAATGGTGGGCCTGTCGGTGGGTGGGTCCGCCCCCGCCCTGGGTCGGGGGCCGCCGGTGCCGCCGGGGCCGGCGCAGCGTCCCCGTTCCCCCTCCGGTCATGGCCAGCTCCATGGGGCGGGTGGCCTTGCGGAGGCAGGCGTGGCGGTGGGTGCAAGGGCAGCCGGCGTGGCAGTGGAGGGCGGCAGTCGGCCGTCTGCTGGGTTGGTCCGGCGGGGGGGCGGCGTTGAGCACGTGGGCAGCCCCGGCCTCCTTGACACTTTCATGGAGGCTTTTCGGAGGGCCGGCGGGCGCTCCGCCCCCCCCCCCCACCCGGGGGGGTGGATATGCGGTGGGATGCTCCCGACCAGCCTTGGCCCACGCACGCGCCATGCCGGCCGCCAACCCACCGGGTGCAGGGGGACCGGGCGGCCCGGGCTGGTGGTTTGGCAGAGGGGGGTGAAGGGCGGTGGGGTGGGGAGGGGGTGGGGTACCGGGACGAGGTGGATGGCGGGGGGGAGTGGTGTGGTCCGCCAGGGGAGTGCGAGCACGAGGGGCGGCGTGGAGGATGGTAGAGGTTGTGGGGCTGCGCGGAGGGGTGGGGTCGGTGGGTGTTGACTCCCCACTTGGGAGCGGACGTCGTGTTGTAATTTTTTTGTAACCACTTTTTTGAGATTGTGCTGTGTATCGCTGAACGTGTGTTGTAAATGCGCGCTCCCTCTCCTATTTGTTGTGTACTCAAATACATCAATATTTCGCACAAACACGTCCATTTTCAGACGTCCAGTCCTGCGCACAACCGTTTCGCCAAAATAATCACATAACAACAACATTGCGCACAAATGCTCCTATTTGGACCTTACCGACATTTTGCACGAAAGCTTGTTTGTTCCTTGTTCAAGGATTTTAGGAATATTATCCAAAGATTCGAATCACTATTGGCCAGCTTTCTAAATCATCCCCTGCTTATCCCATCAGCTTCTTTAATCACTTTTGTGATTTGCCACCTATCAACATCCCTCCCACTCACTGATCCTCACAAATCCTAGGTTCAAAACTGCTAACCTCTATGTTGTCATCAAACATCTTTATGGTTTAGTCGCCAATTTCCCACCAATCTCAGCTCATCACCAAAACCATCTTTAAGGCATTTCATACAATGGGTGGTATCCCCTTACTCTCTTTACTCATTATTCTGATTCATATTTACTGATTCCCTCTACTTACTTCATATCACATCAACAATACTCTAGATTCAATTGCAAATTATGATTCTATTCAATTTCAACAATGAAATTCTATTGAGAGCATTGGAAGTCTCATCAAATCCCCAAATTCATCTTTCTCAATGTTATATCAATGGATATTGGTACGCAAGATCAATTCAACTTACTCACATTATTGTCTATGGCAGGTCACACTCAGCACTTTGATTCCATTTAGTTCCCATGATTCACAAGTTCTTACACACAATATGCTAGCCTTTAAATTCATTGTCTAACCTCATATGCTGCCCACCTTATATGCTAATGTCATAACTTCTTTCGTCTCTACCATTGTACATTTTGGCATCCGCTACATGTGGACTCTCACTAATGGGCACGTTCTATGCCTCCATAATATGCATTGTGCTTTCCGCGGCTTGCGCACCCTTGCACCCGTGGTCCCCATGCAAGCCAGGCTAGCCAGGATTGTCCTACTGATCCAAGAGCCTGAATCACACCATTTGGCATGGTTCCTATTTTGGCAGGCCCCATGCCTCAGTGCTCTCTCTCGACACCCATTCCATGCTAATTGCCACAAGGGCTTCCACCTTTTCCTAATGAGACTTTGCGTAGGTGCACAATAGACACACTACATTGAAAGTGCAAGTTTTATAATTCTGATGGCCATACGAGCTATGATCGCCAATTTGCCTAACACAGCCGTACCCCCACATCACGGCCTCAACATAATATACCCAAGGACTCAAGACTCTTTTGCATATGCACTTATTGAACTATTCCCAATATTAGAGCACCATCCCATTGAGAGTTGCACAATAAGGGTGCGCCCATTCAGCCAACTTTTTTCCCTTCGAGAAAGTGAATTACACACCCACATCCTCACGATAATCCACCAGTGCGAACGAACCACCCACGTGCAACCACACCTTGATTTGTGATGCCACGACTGCCTCCCATTCTATGTCCAAAGGACAAAGAATGAACAAGAGTGGGGCCCCACCCTACCCCTCCGTGGGATGCAAGGCAGGGCCCTTATCTTTCCAGCCAAATAGATGAGGTTTCTCATGCATGTTATCTACTTTGGTTGCCATCCATGCCTTGTCATGATTAGCCATCCACAACGATCGATCTCCTCATAGACAAATATAAATTTGCCATCAAAATACCAAGCTCCACCTAAAAGTTGGAATAGTGTATACCACTTATGCTTGTAGGTAAAGGCAGAGTGGCCGCGCCGTCCAACTGAGTCTCCACCCCCATGTTTATTTAAACATTATCCTTACCCACTATTGTGGAAGTCCTTGCCCCACCGGCGCTTTCCAAGGAAGAGGAGCCCCGACAAGCCCTACCATTGCCTCACAATGGTAGCGCTGCACTGTCATTGGAATATTGTTGATCTTTGGTACCTAAATAAAAGGAGGTGGAGCTTCAGCCTCCTAAACCAACATACCCATGGGGGTTGCTACAACTATTTCAAATACTATGCGTACTGGTCCCTAGGCTCTCGATGAGTGTCCTCTGCCCAACGATTTCCCTTGCTTGGTGCCTGTGATGCAGCACCTTGCTTGCACGCTCTTATCAATCTGGAACAAGTCTTCTAGGAGCTGATTCAAATGATCATATGGTTGCCGAGGTTGCCATGACGCATTATTGTACTTCCTCCGTCCAAGATTAATTGTCCTCTATGACTTTTCCGCCCTACATCTCCATCACATATACATCATTTTTAAATAAAATTTTTTCAAGTGGTACGCCTATGTTTCTGGAATATACGGTCAAAATTTCAGGTCAATCCGTTTAATATTGAGGCTTTGGCAGCACTTTGTAGTAGGGTCCTCCCGCCAGAAACCCACCCGTTTTTCAACAAAGTCACCGAAACAGCCGTTTTCGCGATGGTGAGGAGCACGACTTTGCGGCGGCCAAACAAGACCGCCCATGCAAAACTATCCATGCCATTTGGACAGAAGCTTGGAGGGGTCCCTGCGAACAAGCAAAGCGGCAGAAAACGTGTCTTGGTGGGTTTGATCGTGGAAGTCGCCGTGGCTTCGCTGACCTAATTCGAGATCGATTGGCCAATTCGGGGTTGCATTCTCGGCCCAGATTTCTGGGCCGTAACCTTTTGAACTCCATCACTGCTGTGAGAGATACCGCACAAGGCCTCCTAAGCCCCTTGGAGAGGTGCGAAGGAATGTGATGGCCATCACCCTGATCTATGGCGGACGATTGGGGGAATGGCTTGGATTGGGGGATGGCAAAGTCGACCCTTGCTGCGACAATTGAAAGGTGGAACGCGATGCGAACGGTGAGATAGTTCATATTGTGTCTCTCTGACAAGTAGAGACTATGTAGATTGGGAAGGGTTGCGGACTGCATGCACAAGTTGGCCGCTAGTGCCAATTTTGGGAGTGTGGGCCCAGCCACACACGAAGGCCTCGATTCAAAGATCAATCGAGGTGCTATGTTAGAGAAAAGTTGTAGCATAGCCTTAGAACGATAGCACGCACAGAGCCCAAGCTTGAGCGTGCTGGGCGTTTGCCTTTTTCGCTTGTGGCAAGTCCTTGCATCGGAGATCCGGGAGGGCAGCGATTTCTGCCATCGTCGATGCTGTGACAACAGGCTTGTTCAATGGGGATCCAAACACAGTGGAGCGTGTTTGGCAAACGCTAAACCACGAGAGGGACGCTGCCCTTCGCCGCGATGGCAATCACAACTTTGGTTTGGCATGCCTGGGGCGGGAACGACCCAGAACCACGTGAATCTCCGATGGACGCGGAATAAGAATGCACAATTTTGGACCAAATCATAGGCGATTTCAGGGGGCCGCCAAAGGTAGTGGGGTTAGATATTTTTTCGCAAAAATTGGTAGTCAAGGGTTTTGGGACCCAGTCTTTTCGATTCTGACCTTTATTAGTACTTTTGAAGCGGTTCAGGTAACGAAATTTATCTTTTAAATAGAGGACAATTAATCTTGGACGGAGGAAGTATATGGCATCCTTTGCAACATGGCGGATTGTACAGAAAAAATCATGTGTGTGCATTAGTACGTCATGTGGTATTCATTGGTGTGAGGGCGCCCCTCCAGTTCGTTATGTCGGCCAGTGACATAACTCAGAACACACGACGGCCTGTTGTGCCATTCCTTTAATATGTTTACACTAATATTCAACACATACCGATCCTATGATGGTCCTAACAGGTGAGGGTATGTGTTTGGGCTTCTCACTGATCGACTTAAATTCAAATGTCAACCTTATCTTAATGTCAAAACAAGATATTGAGCGTATTTCCTACCTTTTAAGAGAGGGCAATTCTGTCCTAACACCTACTATCAAAGGGGCTCGTTTTTTGATGAATGTCGGCAGTTTATAATAGCCAGATATCCACAAAGCCCAGACGCGTGTGCCATGTTTCTATCAAGATCGTTGTGTTTCATTTCCGATGGCAACTTTCAATATGCATTCCCAGAGCTGGGCAGGTGGGGAGTCAACGTATAGGGTGCTCTGCGATTTTTATGGGGACCTTGGTAAACGTCTCTATTGCCTCTTAATCACCTAATGAAGCACCCGTCAGTGAATCGCAGCTGCAAAGGCGTGCATATCCTTTCACCATTATGTTCCATGCCATAAAACCAGCCATACTTATAATAATGGGCGGGATGAGCATCCAATCTCAATAGCAAATTAGTTCCAGGCCGGTCACTTCTGGTATTTTGAAGATCTTTTATAATGGTTTAGTCATATGATGTAGAAAGACAATTCTTGGTTGTTGCACGCCTCCCACACTCTCCTTACCCGAATTGGCTGCAGAGTTGTCTAGTACCATAGCTTTCTCGAGGGCAGTCAATCACGGATTGTCCAGATTACAGCAAATCAACACCTCTATCCTAGCTCAGCTTTTGCAGCTTGTACATACACAGCCTCACATCAACATTCGTTTACACATAATGTCAATTTCTCCTCCACACGAGCCATACCCAATTATCCCATTCCATCATCTCCTTGTTAACCGTGCATGCCAAACACACCATAACTCAGTACAGTGCTTTCCTTCTTAGCTCGCATTGACCACCCCAGCTATGATCATAACTTTTCTCGCAGCTACTTGCTTTTGGCTTTCTTCGAGTTTGGGCCTCCACATCCTTCTCCTAGCAGAAGCTCCATGCTCAGACGCCCGATGATTCCGTTTACGATTCTAACATTCCACACAACAGAATCGACATTAACTTCACCTTTTTCAGTCACGCCCAACTATCCATCCCTTCCTTATTATTTGTGCATTAACTTGATAATCAGATTCCACTCCAGTCAAACGCCCAATCGGTCAGTAAGACGCATTATATTTTAATATTGGTCATCATATTTAACACTTGCCAAATACGACACACTCATCTGGACGTCATGCTCCTCATGCTTCCCACTCCCCGGGTGTCACGCATGAATTATACCCATAAATTGGATTAGCTCAAAACCCTCAAATCCCCTGCCCCTCATTGAGCGGGAACAACAGCACATTCTGAATGGCCACATGAGTTCGGAATCCCGCAAGTGCACCTGCGCGCGGTTGTCTGGTTCACCCATCCCAGGGCGCTTGATTTTATTGCGGATTGCAGGTGACGTACGAATGACAGCACAACATCCACTCCGTTTCTTGCCGAAACAGTCATTCACTCCGGGCCCGCATCATGCTTCCTGCTTCAGACCCCAACCCCACCCCACCACCCACCCACACCCACGCACACAAACACACTCATACATGGACACGTGCTTCCCATCGTTTGCACTACGAAAACAGCTGGCTCAAGACCTCCGGCGCGATGCCTCCTGCGCAGCCCTCCTCCGGGCACTGCAGCAGGTGCTCCATCCCCCTCGACTCCAGGCACCGGCACACCATGTCGGCCGGCACCTCTCCTGCCGCGCTCACCCTCCTCCGCTCCGCGCCCATCCCCAGCAGCAGCCTTGCCGATCCCACGTTCCCAAAACTCGCTGCCCACATCAGCGGCGTCGTCCCGTCGCCGGAAGCCGCGTCCACCTCCGCGCCCGCCTGGACCAACCTCCTGGCAATCCTCACGCTGCGCCTGCCCAAAGTAACGGTCGACAGATGCAGCGCGGTGTTTCCCAGAGCGTCCGCGTGCCGCGCATCCGCGCCGGCGTCGAGGAGCGCTGACACAATAGCTGGTCGGCCGACTTCCGCCGCCACCTCCAGGGCCGTGAACGACATCCGATCGGGCTTGTTGACATCCGCGCCTGCTCGGATGAGCTCGGAGACCACCCCCAGGTGGCCGTTCTGGGACGCCCAGAAAGTGGCGGGGGAATCCGTGACCAGGTCGGAGGCGTCTGGGTCCGATCCCGCGGCCAGGAGGTACTGCACGCAGCGTGCGTGGCCGCGAGCGGCGGCGATCAGCAGCGGGGTGTCGCCGTAGGCGCCCATCCGCGTGGCGACGTGCGCGCCGTCCATGAGGGCCTCCACCACGCCGCCCAAGTGACCCTTAGAGGCGGAGTCCCAAAGCGTCTGCGGCGAGAGCAAACAGGAGGGTGTGAACGGCAGGGCATTGACTTGCACGACAGCCGCGAACGGGTTTCTGGAGGCTCAGTAGTTGAATGGACTTCGCCTGTCCGTTTGCGCGACGGCAGCGCTGTGCCTCGGGTTGAACTGTTGTCTGCGGGAGAGGACGGATCATGGGGATCATGGGGATCATGGGGACATGGGGGCATGGGGACATGGGGACGTGGGGGTGTTCATTGACATTTTCATGATCAAATGTGGTGGCAAGAACACATCCGCATAATGAAAACCAATTATCTAATAAATCAGACAACGCACGAGCTGCATTATTGTAACGCCATGCATTGGAGAACAAATACATGTGCATGACTGGCGGCACCCATTTGTCTCCCAATGCTGGTGATACATAAATAGTTCGTTTTCCAGGAGATGGTAGATGACGACTTTTATACCAGTCTATTTCTTCCTCCTTGAATTCTCCATAACCAAGCAGCAGGGCTCAAGACGATGGAGAGTTGCCCCGCTCAATGACAGTGTCCAAACAAATTGCTTCCGATCATCGAGGCTGTCCATGCCTGTGCGTGCACACGGCACACGTGCTGTGCTCCAGACGAAATGAGATAGGCATCTGCTCTTATCCCATTTTACCAAGTTTTCCCATCATTTCCAGGTGTATCAAAGCTCCAATGAACCAGCACTGTTGTCAACACAGTGAGTTTTTCCCTGCAACTTGAATATTGGGGCTCGCACTTCAAGAATGCAGCAACACAAACAAATTAATGAAATAGAAAAATGAAACAAGAATTCGCGATCTGAAGAATAGGCGGCTGATGGCACTGGAAAATGATGTCGTAGCGGCCACAGAGGCCCTTCTTGCTCGCAGTGCAGTGCCACACGGCAGTTAACCTCTGTCGAATATCGATGTCGGGAGGGACATGACTGAAAATGCAATGATCGACTAAATAGCCGCGGTGTGCAGAATTTATCGAAGTATTTTGCAGCAATCTGCCATGGGAAAACAGTGAAGCACACATGCAGAGAGATTCCGTTGTGCGGCAATGATTTTCATTGCAATTATGGTGGTGATTTGCAAGTCTGCATTTGTGATTGCTGTCTTTGCTCTCTTTCTGTACCTGGTTCACATAAGAGCTGCAATAAGTATCACGCGCGTGATCTTGGTGGCCACGAGTCAATCAATTCTCCATGAGGCAATTCACTCAATACAGACATTCAATCAGTACAACTGCTGCAACCAGTAAGTAAATGTAGCTGATAAGTTGTTGACATGGTCGCGAGACTACGTGAAAGTGAGTGAACGTAACTAGCACTCACTGGCAGACAAATGAAACATTAAAAGCTTTCAATGAAGGAAAATTGTGCCAAACTGTCGATGTTCGACTCAATTCCTACATGATTTGGTGTCACCGGCGCTTCGGCAATCTCATGGCCTTCCATCACGTGCGTATGCTCAGTGAACTGCAGTGGCCTTCGCGAGTAGATGACACCTGGAGGAGGGCAAACAGGTGGCAAATGAAAATTTCCTTCTTCTTGGTCCATCTTGAGGAAATGAAAGCCCACACGTCAGACGCCGAAGTTTGTTCAAAAATCCTATACTCCATCATAGTTGCACAAAAGATATAGGCTGACAGGCAGCAGTCGAACAATCGTTCTTGAGCGCTGCGTGCAGGTCTGACTTCGAAAAAAAAACACCTGATGCAGCGATTCGGGGGTTTTTCAATGACCTTGTGGACTCGATGCCGAATCTCTACAATGCCCATAGGATGCGTATAAAGTTAAGCTCGCACAACGTGGCAAAGATGGACCATGAGCAATTAATATGATCGCCATGTCCACTGGTGCCATTAAAATATTGTAGAGTTTGGGTTTGCCAAAAGTGTTTGAAATATCGGAGCATGATGCTTATTCCACAATCCCATTTTATGTGTTCTCGTTGCTATTGTAACATTCTATTCAGAGACTGATTATTTATATTGCATGTTTTCCAGAGCTGCGATAGGTAGACACGTAATGAACTCTATCGCCACCTTCGGTTTCCGTATCGATCTCAAGAATTGTGAGCAGTGTCAAGCAGCATTTCTTGAAGGAAACAATAAAAGTATCCTTTACTCGAATCCCCTACCTTCTGCCATCCCTTCGTAGCCTATTGGATTGTCTTTGTTGTCGACGGGACGTGGCCTTGATATCTGTAAGGATGTTTTCGCATCCCCGATGGTTGCAACCCACCGCACAGGCTCTCCACTGGAGAAATGAAAACAGGTGACACTTGTCAGAGTACGTATGCTGCGGACGCGCCATTAGATTGATGTTTATGGCAATGCACGTGTACATGCATATGAATATGGTTACCTGTGGGCAGCAATGCAGCACACCTCACATGCAACCCGACATGCGCCCATATGGCCGTGGTGTGTTGTGGCTTTTGGCAATCAAATTTGGCCCTTGCACATAAGCGTAACGTAAAATTTTGGGGCTGCCTCTGGAAACCCGAAAATGGCATGGACGCGATGATTCTTCACTGGAACAGAATTATCTGCAATGGAGGAGTGGTTTGTCAGAATCCTCGAGGAGACGCATTTTAGTACGGAGCAAAGGTACAATGATTAATTCCTAAGGAATAATGACACTAAATTCAGCACAGTTTGGCCACGCACACGGCCTGTGTCCGGTGTTACGCTGAAGACAGGCTGCAAAGGCCGTTTCAGGCACACATAGCCGCCGCAGGTGTAGCCGTGCGCCGGTGCGTTTGCGGGTGTCAGGATTCAAGGACCATCACATAAAGGGGGCCCTCCTAAGGGGGCGACATTTCGTATGAATCAACGTGATATCACGGGCCATCGATGGCCAGCTGTCGAGGGGCGACATCCACCAAGCCACGCGCCCCGTGTCCCTCCCTCACTGCGCCGCGAGGGATTGGGGCCATTGGCGAGATCTCTTCCAGTCCAAGTGCCCAGCTGCATTCCGCCCGCAATACATTCAGCCCAAACCCACCCACAATCACGCAGCCAATGTTTTGCGGGCACTGCCCATAGCCGCCCGGCCTGTCGCCCGTCGTATTGAGCGCTTAAGCGGCTCAGTGATGCGCCGTCATGGCTCGTCACGCTCAGTCGTGGCTCAGTCAATGCGAGAGCGCAACGTGACTGGACGCCCCTCTAGGGGCGTCCAGTCAGCGGACTGGACTGGACTGACGTTGCGTGCAGGTGCCTATGGGTCAGGTCCGCCGCGGGGAAGAGGCAGGCAGCGGCCGAGCAATCGTACAACACGGCGCACCTCGAGGAGGCGCACGCGGTCAGCGCCAAGAGGCACAGCGCCCAGCGCGGGACCATGGGGCAGGCTGCCGCGTCGCCTCCCGATCTACCGGAGGTCTCAATCGAGATGCGTGGCCGCTGACGCGCGGTGGTGGCGATCAGATGGCGCGGCTCCTCGTTTCGCGCCGTGCTCGAGGCTTCCGACGGGTCTACTGCGCTGCGGACAGGACAAATGAAATCTCAGAAGATCCGTCACATGAGCAGTGATTGAGGAGGCGCGGGCGCGTTCCCGCGCCCGCACACGGGGCGATGCAGACGGGCGGCTTTGGCGGAGCGAACTCGGGTCGCCATGCCGGGTTCAAGGCGGTCGCGGCAGCGCGGAGAGTCGACACGCCGCGGCCGATCCCGCCATCGCCACAATTTTCCTTCCCCAATGCGTATCTCTGGATCCCGACGGGAACTGTGTTTGACGAGCGGAAGGCCGTTCGGACGCCGCGTGAGTATGGCCTTTGGTTGCCGCCGCATTCGACCGACCATCCGGCAGCAATGGGTAATCGGAGCAACCGGAGCTGGTGCGCAAGGGTATGGGGAACGGGGATGCATCCACGGGGTAGCGTGGCGGCGAGAACGCAGCCCCGCGGAGCAGCCAAACGCACCGGTTTCGCTGCCAAAGGCGTCGGAGGCGGGCCTAGCTATGCGCGTGGGCGGGGGGCTGCGTCTGTAGCAAAGGCCCCTGGCGCTCGTGCCGGGGCGGCCAACCTAATATAGGTGAATTGCGGTGACGTCCCATGGCTCCGCGCCAACGTCCCAACCGTCGACAGGGGCCAAAAAACGAGACGGGGGCCTGCGGTGGCGGACACCGGGGGTGTTGCGGTGCGTATAGTTGGTAGGTGAGCGCCAACGTTGGGCGTCAACATGAGATGTCGTGTCAATGATGCTATACATTCATTCTTTAGATCAAGCGGCGATACACGGCAACAGACGGACGAAATGTTGGTGTCATTGCTGGTCGTTTGCTGGATAAGCCAATGTACCGCGTTTGTACCGCACGGCGTGCAGTGCACGAGCGCACGCAAATGAGCAGTGTGATGTGATTGGAGGGCGCTAACCACTCAAGTGACCACTCGCCGGCGCTGGCGGCCGTCCTCGTCTAACACATCCTTCTCTATAATTACAGACTACTCTAATTGTCAATGGATGTGGCTGCACGCAGCCCTGGGACGATGAACACGTCGCGGGTCTAGTCTGCGACTGGAACCTGCACATGAGATCCAGCAGTAGCGGAAAGCACCAATTTCAACTGCGGTGCCAATTTGACAGCATTCGCAGTGATGCCATGGCATCAATGCAACCGTGATGGCACCAACCAGTGTCAACTGCCATTTGTGTCGGCTTCGCAAAAAGTGTTTTCCACTGGTGCACGGGGGTGAGGCCTAGAGTTTTAAGGACCAAACCATGGTTGATGCAGTGGGACTGACACGATAGGCTGAAAAGAACGTTGGTGTTTACGAAGGGCAAAGGAAAATACATTAACAAGGATCGGGCTCGGCAAAAATTTTACCAAGGGAGCAAAGGAGGTGTTTTGATAAACAAAAAACATAATGTTTTTTGGTTTTAGTACGCTTACCGTCAAATTCACATTGAAAGGGGGTGCGGTGGGAGGGCGGAGGGCATTGATGCTGAGGGATTGCATAATACCATGAAACCAAAATGAAGTGGAAAATGCGCGAAAATGCCCCTGATCAGCGGCAAAGACCTCATGACTGGCTGCAAAACTTCCCTCAAACCGTCAACCCTCCAGGTAGTTCTGAGAATGGACCAGTTTCCAGGCTTTTGGGCCTCTGTCATCGCCCATCATCGCTTTTGGCATCCCATTTTTAAATCACTGCAATCGCTACAGTTTGGCTGTTTCTTCCTTGAAAACTGTTTTGAAGTTGCATGACATTGTTAGATAATGCTGCTGAGTGACAATGGCATAGAAATAAGGACTGCGCTAGCGCTTAGCGTGGGGTGGGGTGGGGTGGGGTGGGGTGGGGTGGGGTGGGTGGGGGTTTTCTGAGCCTAACGCCAATTTGATGTTAAACGTATAAAAATCAGAATACTGCGTTCCCTAAGTCAGAACCGGAGGCCGAGGCAAAGCGCTGGAGCACGGGCAGTTTAGGGCTTTGTCTTCAAGCGACCAGGTTATTTGTATGGAGGGTAACGTGCAGCGCGCCCGTTAAATATACAGCAATGACGCAGCTTCATTTAGGTTGCAAGGGTTTTATGTGCAAATGCGCAAAATGCAAGCTTTGCAGTGTTATTGATGGTAAATTGCGAAATACAAGACGCATACATTTAAGAAACATATACTTGCTTCGTCGAAGATTAATTGACATCTATGATTTTAGGGCATTACTTATCCCTCGTACCGGCATCAATTTTCAATCGAATTTCACTCCAAGTTGTGCTTGTAAGCTTGGAATATATTTTCGAAATTTCAATTCAATCCATTAAGTATTGGTAATTTGTCAGTACTTGGCATCATGCCATTATTGCCTAATAAACCTCGATATCTGGGGTCAAAAATGATCAAAACCTACCTTTCGCCGAACGCTCAAAAATGCCGTATTTCACTTTTCTTCTTGAAATCGGTATTTAAGTGTTTTGGAGTTTGATATGTACCATTTTCATATTACTTCCACTAGGAAAAAAAGGGCCAAATAACACTTTTGCGAACACACATAAAACACATTTCATCAACGTTCTGCACGCTAAGAACACAAAAATAACACAAACCCGTAGACTTTGTACACGTTTGAACACGTGTTATTTGGCCCTTTTTTTCCTAGTGTTCGTAGTTCTCAGGCCGTCCTTGTAATGAATTTGACTTTCAAATAGACCAAATTAATCTTGGACAGAGGAAATACAAGTGTAGGGTATTTGCATATGGATAAGCGTTTGGGATATATTTTAGCGGTAAATGGAGCAACTAGACATTGACATATTTCCAAAGAGGTATATTGAGATAGCCATTTAATTTTGCATTGTCTGAGTCAGACTCAAGTCAGACTTGAGTTTTGGGTTTCAGGCACGAGTGAAAGCTAACAACAGATTATGCACAACCTGCTCCACTGCATTGGCTTCGAATTTGGCCGATCAGTACCCAGCGTTTTATAGCCAAACGGACCCACTAACAGGAGCAGACCTCAGTGCGCTGCCGCATGTTATAAGTGGAATATAACATGAATGATTTGTGGTCAGACAAACCTGGCGTAAAGTACGGAATCGCGAAACTCCACTCCTGTGATCAGAGCGATTGCCGAAAAAATATAGCGGCTGGGTGGTAAACCCCGATAGCTTGCACGTTGTGACGCAAGCACCAGTGAATATTTTTGCATGTAAGGATTCGTGAGTGAGTTGAACCCCATGAACCCCATGGAGTTCTTTCAGCCCAATGATCAAAAGCCTTCATTCCTACGACCACTTACTGGCTTGCCATATCCTGAAACGCTCCAGGTCCTGCGAGTCCAGCACTGACATCACATCGGCATCTAGTTGGACAACAACGCAGTGGAACAACCATCGTCCTCCATGGAGAGCCCTCCATGGGTGGCCACCCATTCATTGGTAATGGATGTCCATTTCGCAAGTGCTACGATGGTTTTCAACTCGGGATCAAGTGCCATTGTGATCAAAAATTTGTTGTCTAACATGGGATCAAATGTTGTTGGACCCACTGGCGCCATTTCCTAGGAAAAAACAGGCCAGATGACACAGTCCTGACACGGTCTGCTCAAAATCCAACCGTGTACTTTCGGCAAGTGTGGTCCCAAAAGTACACAGTTAGTACACACATTGACACAGTTTCAACCGTGTACCCTTACACAACTGTGTATACTACACGGTTTCCTATGATGCACGGTTGAAACTGTGCCAATGTGTGTAACAAATGTGTACTTTTGGGACCACATTTGCCGAAAATACACGGTTGGATTTTGAGCAAACCGTGTGAGGACTGTGTCATATGGCCAGTTTTTAACTAGTGATACGTCATATTTTCACGTCCTGCTTACAACAACAATGCTCCCTGATACGATTGATCCCCAGCGTGGTGTACCGAGAACCGATTTTGCGCATACTTATACTTGCAATTGGACAGCTCACATGTGCGTCCCAGCAGCAATATACGTTATGCGTTGAGCTTTGTCATTATAACCTAGGTTGTTGGGCACAAGCAACAAGGCTGTTCCAGCTTGAGTCTATCCCGGCTGTTGATTGGACAGTTCATGCGCCTCGCAGCAAATGCTTGCCCCTGAAGAGCCCTGATGGTGACGTCATTTCTACGATTATGCAATTCCATATTTCTGACTGTTCGATCTTCAACGGCGATACGATGCTCTGTTATGCTGCATGAACATGATGCAAAAGAGGCTTGTGAAACTCGTTTAACACCAGGAAAAAAGGGCCACATACCACGTGTTCAAACGTGTGCAAAATTTACGGTTTTGGGCTGTTTTCTTATTCTTGGCATGCAGAATACTGATCGAATGCATGTGTGTGTTTCTGCGAAAATTGCTATCTGATCCCTTTTTTGCTAATGCAATAACAGCTCCAAACCGGCCCATCCTTTGCGATGAACTCTTTGACAACGAACTGGCAAGCTCCAAAACTGCCCATCCTTTGCGATTAATTATTTGACGGCAAATTGGCAATTCAAGCCATTAGCAACATGGTTGAGGCACTTGTGCTTGAACATGAGAAACTTCGTCGAGCAAGCTCGCCATTGAGCGACAATGCGGACCCTTATATCTTGCACGCGATGGCATGCATGCACCCACCCCAAAAGCTTTTCTATCACTTATTCTTCCACGTGTCCGCAATTACATGTCTGTCACACATGGATACGGTGTTTGTCTCTTTGCTGCTCGTTGGACAAGCACCACTGGAAGACCGGCGGCAAATTTTGAGCTGGACGGCAGGTTTGTTATTTGCGTAAACGCTTACCCTAAAAAGGTGCTATTGTTACGGCTGTATTTACGCTTTTGCAGCTCGTTGGGACACCTGAGCATTCGCAACACAACGTCCACCTGGCTCTCGGCAAACGCAATGACGTCGTCAAACAAAGTTGGTTTTCCGCCCACTCCAGTTCGCCTGTCCTCTACTCCCCGGGCTCCATAAGTCTATACGTATTTTCTTTATGTACATGGGCGGGTATTTGCGTTGTGTTTTCGTAATTTTTGCGCGTTTTTGTGTGCAAAACCGTAGGACAATTTACACGTAAAAGAGTAAATATGATCTGTGTATATATAGCATAAATAACAAGCCTGCTGGAAGGCTTATATGGATGCTAAACATCTAGCTGTTTCCGTGGGAATCAGGTTTGTTGATTACATTTACATTTTTATGCGTAAAAAGGTAACTTTGCAAACGAAGCTATTTTTGCGGCTGTTTTTACGTTCTTGTGGCTCGCTGTGACACAAAGGTTACACGATGGAAGTTGCGCACAACGATCAGTACTCCCCTGCCTTCAGCGCCCACAACACAGCGTCCACTTCCCACTCGGCAAGGTCCACCATGGAGTGCAACAAAATTCGTTTTCTACCCATTCCAGAGCGTTTGGAAGCCATTCCCCGGAGTACCGAAGGCTGTGTGCACCGTCTTTATAAACACGGGGAAGCATTTACGCATTTTACGCGTTTTTATGTGTAAAAATGTAAAATCTATTGTTACGCGTTAAAATTGAAATACGATTGTTGTTTACGGCGTAAACAACAAGCCTGCTAGGAATAACAGTTTTAGATGCAACCTGACCGTCAGGCGCCCATGGGACTGTTGGATGGGGTGCATCAAAACAATATCTACGGAATCTGCGAAGGTTGCAGCCGGAATGCTGCCATGGAAGCGTACTTTGCTGCAGTATTCATTTTGCTGCCTGTGATTTTCTTCTGTATTGCTAGTGGGGATAGTTATTACTGGGATGGCAACCAAGTTGGGTTTTGCACGGTACGACTTTCTATCGCAAGAAATAGAATGTGGGTTTCTTTGCTGTGGTTTAATGCAACGAATTGTCTTGCTGGAATTTTGACGTCCATCCTTGTTCCGGAAGGGGCCATTTATTCGCCATGACGAGAACTGAGAATGCGCAAAATCCATGTGGGTTGCCTCCTTTCACTGCCCAATTGTCGTTGTCTCACATGTCGTTCTACTTTTGCTGACAAATGCACCTTTCCGCCCAATCCCTGTGGCCGGGCGAGAAACCGTTCTTGGCGGCGGCAGCCCAATGTTCTTTGCCCTCGCGGCTTTTCACTTGGCTGCCAGTATTCACAAACCCTAGGGTGGTCAACGTCAATCGCTGACCAACGTCAATCACCTGCCCGCCCTTCAACCATTTGGACTCAAGGCAAACGGGGACAGAGACTCAGTCTGTCCAGCCGCCAACTAACCAATCGATCGACGCACGAGTAAAAGACTACGGAAGGGCCCCTCGTACTCAGTCCCCGTACTTGCGCCCCACGTATCCATGAACGGTGGTCCTTCCCCCTGCCGACGAATCGCTGACCACCAGCCACTCCCACATGACCTGTTCGGAGAGGCCACCTTATTTTGCCGGAGCCTCGATGTCCGTCCAGAGGACCAAGTCGTCCTCAACACCAACGGAAGTGAATTACTCCGCAGGGTGGTTGATGTGCGCTGTTGATGGGCAGGACATCCACAACCGGGCACGTGTGTGCGTGCCCCGTGTGGGGCTAGGCCGCAAGCCCACTCCAGTACATCCCGTCAACCGGCGCCAATCCGGCGGATGCCCTCCCATGTCGGGCCGGTGCGCCTTACGTGGCCGGCCCAGGTACAGCGCGAAACAGCCACCCGGCCGAAAGGGGCTTCAGGCGCCTGCCCCTGGCCCCAGGCGTGTTGGCGGAGCGAAAAGAGGGCGGGCGGCGCCTGAGGTCGACCCCCCCGGCGCTGCCGACAGCCATCCCCTCCCCGAGGCGCCCGCCGGAGGATCTCGCCAATCGGGCGACGGTGGGCGGGTCGGCATGGCGTCGGGCCTGAGCCGCGCCGAGTTGGACAACATCACCGATGAGGTTCTGGCAGCGATCGGCTTCAGCCCCGGTCGGGGGCCCGTGGAGCAGCAGAACAGCGACTCGGACGCGGAGATGATATCCGACACGGACGCCTTCTTCGTGCTGTTCAGCGGCTACCTGGTGTTCTTCATGCAATGCGGATTCTGCATGGTGCGGGGAACGGCGAGAGGGGAGGGGAGCGCTTTTGGACGGGTGGCACTGGGCGGGGAGTGCGGAATGGGGGCGGGGTTGGGATCGGTGTTGGTGATGGGCTGGAGAGGGGCGCGATTGCTCGTAAAGGTCCGTCGCCCGCGCGCATTGGCGCCAATGGGACTCACGAGAGACATTCCGCGCATGGCGCTCGGGGACGGGCCGGCCGCGTCGCCGCGGTGGCGATGACCGCGATCCTGTTGTCCGGGCGAGCGGCTTCGAGGGGCAGCATATCCGACCCCGACCCGTCCCAACTGATCGCTGAAGGTCGCCGCCCGCCGACGCCCGTTCGCTCGCGCGCGTTTGCCTCGTCCGGCCGCACGTTCTCCGCCCGGCGCGCTGCGTCGGAGCGCACCAGCGTTTTTTTCCCTCCCCCGGCGCCTGACCCGGTCTTGCCCCGCCGACCGCCGCAGCTTTGCGCGGGCTCTGTGCGCGCAAAGAACTCGAAGAACATCATCCTGAAGACGCTGCTGGACACGTGCTTCGGCGCGCTGGGTTGGTACCTCCTGGGGTACGGCCTGGCCTTCGGCCACCGGTCCAACGACTTCCTGGGCATCACCAACTTCGCCCTGCACGACGTGTCGGCATCGAAGTACCACACATGGCTCTTCCAATATGCGGTGAGCACCCCCTTCCCCTGGTTCGCTCGCCAATGCGCCTTCTCGACCTGTCCTACGATCCGCCTCCGAGTTTTGGATCCGTTCCTGCCCCGGTTTGGATGGCTCAGGCCAGCCATTCCAGCCAGCAATGGCGCCATGCGCGCGATCTTCCTCGATCTCTGGCAGGCAACAGACGGAGAGGAAAATTGTGCGGAGCGGTTGCGTGAAACTTTCGGAACTGCGACAAGCAGCGTCGCCCAATACGATGGGCACGCTCCCTGGCCTGACACGCTTGTGAAGCTCGGTTCTGGCGTTGCCGCTCTCCCTCCCATCTCCTTTCCTTTTTTCAATGCGTGCCGCCAGTGTGCGCTGACTCACAGCCTCCCGCGCCGCCTTGTTTTTTCCGTGCAGTTCGCGGCGACGGCCACCACGGTCGTCTCGGGGGCCGTCGCGGAGCGCACGAAGTTCGGCGCCTACATGCTCTACGCCGCCTTCCTCACCGCGTGGGTGTACCCCGTCATCGTGCACTGGGTGTGGGCGCCCGAGGGCTGGTTCACCGCCCACAAGACATACAAGTCGGCGCTGTTCAACGGTGAGAGGGGGGTGGGTGGGCTTCGGAGGGCCTTATGTGGCTCAGAGCCTTTTTGCGTTGGAACCTCGGCTCTGCTCAGGCTGAGTTAAGTCGCCATTATCCACTTCTGGCGGGCTTTTTTGTGTGTGTGTATGTGGGTGGGGTGGGTGGGGTGGGGGGACGCAATGCCCACCTGCAGGACAGTCTGCGGTGTTGGGGTGGTTTTCTGCATCATGCCCGCGCATAACGTTGTGCAAGTCGGCGTAACGTTGTTGCAACATCGACGATAAGCATTGGCGCAACTCACCAATTCTTGGGTGGAAGTGGGACCGTGGTGGATGGCAAGTCCGGGTGTGCATTATCCGCAATGCACAATGGAGCAGTGCCGTTGCAAGTGCTGCAAGTACTTTGTGGACAAGTACACCACCCGCATGCAAGCAGGCGGCACAATACCTTAATGACTGGGCCTTGCAACACTCTCATGCAAACGGCTGCCAATTCCACGAAACATTGGTCCCGCAGTGGGCCTTGAATTTGGACAGGGCCCAATAAGTTTTCTTTGCATGTGCCACTGACATGACGTTGAATTGTCGAACCATTACATACAACAATAACCAGCCCTATGGATCAGGCTCACAATTCACGGAAACAAGCGTGTAGCCCCGATTGGAAGGTGGACCCTGCAGTTCTTTATGAGAATCGAAGTCCGGCGGCTAGTCCCCCCCGATGGTGCCATGCGGGGCCCGGGGTCCGTGATGGGGTGCACAC
This sequence comes from Ostreobium quekettii, assembly GCA_905146915.1. Lineage (NCBI taxonomy): Eukaryota > Viridiplantae > Chlorophyta > Ulvophyceae > Bryopsidales > Ostreobiaceae > Ostreobium > Ostreobium quekettii. Next base: position 20,326 of record CAJHUC010002172.1, read on the forward strand.
AGGGGGAGTGAATGCATTGCGAATGCACTTCCTGAAAAGAAAGAACACAGTGCAAACAGCTGGGCGACTTGAATAGTCATCAGTGAGGAGGCACAGGATGCACACTGTGTCAAATGTCCATGTCAAGTCAGCTGTGGTCAAGGTGTATGGCTCAGCCAAGAGTCTTTATCTCCCAACTATGTGTGCTCCGAGTACCTCGTCCTAGTCTTGCACAACACATATAATTACGCCCAGTGCTACCCTGGCACCACAATGTGCAGTCAAGATGGGTCCCAAGTACTTACCCACAATGAAATAAACATGGGTTGAGTGGCAGGCGGTTCATCCTTCAGCACAAGATGCCGATCCATTGTCTAGTCCAAAGAAAGGATAGTTGCCGCGCCCCAAGAGGGAGAGAGTGGGGGCAGGCTTAAACCTGGCATGTTATGGATGCCACGACCATAATTCATAGGGCGGTTTCTGCCTTTGCAGAATATTGATTGTTGGCTGCCTTAAGGTCAACCTTCTTCTGTGTCTGTGACTTGCACAGGCAGGAATTGACAGATACTAGTTGACTGTAGCTTGCAAAAGGAATTCATACGAAGCCAGAGAGGACAGCAGGATGCACAACTCCCTCACATCCATAGTAGAAATGTCGCCTAGTTGCTAGCCGTCAACATGACTCAGGTTTTTGCTTTGGCCATTTCAAATTTTATGCCACCCCTCCTGTTTCTGTGCATAATGAGTCCTGCATGACAGCACCTAATAGCTGCAAGGGCGTTGCTCTGTGGTCTGTTGTTTCTCATCTGCAGTGTTATGCTGAGCGTCGCCTTCACCGCCGCAGAACTAGTGTCCCCCCTCGATCTGCATATGCAAACATATGTTGTGCAACATCGCACAGTATGTATTGGGCCATTGCTTCGGCTTTGCTGTGTTTGTTCTGTTCTAACAAAACGCTGTTTTTGTTTGCATGCCAGGAACCGGATTAATTGACTTTGCAGGCTCCGGGGTTGTGCACATGACTGGAGGTATATCTGGATTGATAGGCGCGTGGATTGTGGGACCCCGCATTGGACGCTTTGACAACCATGGACGGGTGCGACATTGAGCTGCCTTGTTTTGCAGCTTCGATTGCATTCATCTTCACAGGACAGAACACTGATTTTGAGCCTTCAAGGCGACTTGCTTGCACATCTGCTGCCTCCAAAACATGTCAAGCCATCTGCACAGTTGTTCACATTGTGTTTGATGGTTATCTGAGCAACTTTGCTATTGTGTTGTTGAAAGTTGACCAATTGCAGGGCACACAAATCTGACATCGTCTGATATCCAACCAGGTGCACTATGGTGAAGCATACCTGCAAGAGTTGATCAGATGCAAGGAACACAAATGCAGTGTCCAATACAATGTCAAGTATTGCCTCATGAGTGACATCATGAAGTGTTTGGGGTGCAAAGGTTATGTGATAGTTGTCATCTGCCAAGGTGGATCCAGGATTGTAACAGACAAAGTGTGAAGTACTATTTGGGATCAGAAAGATAGTTTCAGTTATTGGGTGAGACTATTGGGAGAGCTAGCACCCATGGCTGCATGCCTTGCCCCCTCCTCGAGGACCTGCAACATGGTGGCTTCAACTTTCAACTGCCCCCCCATCTTTGGGATGCACTCAGTGTTCACCGCTCCATTCCAAGCAACAGATGTGCTGCCAACGCCCATTGTGTGTCAGGGTTGCATGGCACAAGCATGCATCAAATTTGCATTTGCTGCAGGTGCTTTGGCCGCAGACATTTTGTCTTTGCAACTCCCTGAAGTCATATTAGCTATTGCATAGACATGTTGCCTCCCCATCCTTGCTTTTCCCCACTGACCCAAAGACTCCCAGATCAACTGTTCCATTGGCGGCATAGCAGGGATCATTCCTAACTTGTGGCTCGGCAACATTCAGAAGACCCAGCAGTGCTCTCAGCAACCCATGCGTGTGTGTCCCTGCAGGCACGTGAAATACCTGGCCACTCCGCCTCCCTGGCCCTGCTGGGCATCTTCATCCTGTGGTTCGCATGGTACGGCTTCAACCCCGGCAGCGCGCTGTCCATCGTGGGCGCCTCTGAGGCGGCAGCTCTGAGTGCCATCAACACCACCCTGTCTGCAGCCACGGGCTGCCTGACGACTCTCGCGATCTCCATGGTCATCAGCCACCAGATCACAGGAAATTTGGTGTGGGACGTGATCGGCGCAGGCAATGGAGCCCTGGCTGGGCTGGTGTCGATCACAGGCGCCTGTGCACTGGTGCAGCCATGGGCGGCCTGCGTGATCGGCATCGCTGGGGGATTCATGTATGCGCTGGCATCGAATTTGTTGCTGAATTGGCTCAAGGTGAGCAAAGGTTGTGTTGAGTGTCCTTGAATTGATTTGTGACTGGATGCCATCGTGGATGCCAATATGTCAATTTGCGACTGCAGGTGCGGGCCAGCATCAATATCAGAGGTCACTGTGTCAGGCATGCAGACGTGTGTGGCATTGCACAGTGTGCAAAGATGTGGTTGTCTTGCTGCAGACCAAGCCTGGCAAAAAGTGGAGTGTGTGCCACAGCAGTTGCCAAGAAGGCTTGGTCATGATTTCTGCAGCATCTCCCACCTGCAAGAACCTCTCTCACATGTGCTCTGTCTGGTTGCTGATATCCCTTTGGTACATCTGGACTGAGCCTGAGCTCTCCTGTGCACATTATGCATTATTTTGCATAACAAGAACTGCACCAGACTTCCTGCAACACAGTTGAATGGAGTGCAACGTGCTTTGCTAATTAAATGTGAAGCTTTGTTTTGGAGCTGGGGAGGAAGCAATTTTGGTGCATTTGTTGTGTTGTCTTGGTAGATCGACGATCCTCTAGATGCATTCTCTGTACATGGCGTTTGCGGTGTGTGGGGACTTGTTGCTGCAGGTAAGATGTCATGACTGCAGTGTTATCTCAGAGCATCCGTGGAGTGTACCCCATTGACTATGTTGCATGTTTGTGTACTTTTGTGTTTTATGTGTCAGTTGAACCATTATCCTTACTAGTACCTTTACCGGTACCTTACCCTTACCATGTTGTGCACAGCCAATATGGTTCCTGCTTTGTGATGTGAGGCTGCCTCAAAGCTTCCTATCTCACCTTATGGTTTGCCTACTGTACTTCCAACATGTGTGGATAGCTTTGTTTTGGGCAACTCATTCTCTGGCTACCTTTGCATTTCTTTCATGGAGCCTGTGGTGGCCTGCTAGAAAGTCTCTTATTCCTTGAATGAATGTCACGCTCTTTGGCTCTACATGCCCCCAAGGTTTCAGAGATCATGATGTGCAGACACATTTTCAGCTCATAGACAACTTGGTGTATGTCAATCGTTGGGAAGTCTGTGGCAACTACCCACTGGTGGCGTGTTTGCTGAAAAGGGTCAAACAATGATAACATGAATTTGTTTGTTTGTCTGCAGCTTTGTTTGCAGATGAGAGCCTAATCAACACCAGCTACTACCCTGTCCTTAATGACAATGGCAGTCCGGGGTCAAGAGAATTTGGACTGCTTGTTGGTGGTAATGGACAACTCCTGGCATCTGCGACGGCAGGCATTATGGTCATATCTATATGGATTGCTATTCACATGGTGAGCCCCCAACTAAACTGTCTCTTGAATCTTGGAGAATGCAGATATTGTGCATATTTGTAACTAACCGGAATTTCTGATTACCTCCCATTCAACAACCCCTGACGTCGTTCCAGGACAGTGGGCTTGTCAGCAACATCTGCGCAAAGCTGATCAACCTAGTTGCTTTCCCCGTGGTGCAACATGAAGTCATGCACATCATATGCAGCTGACCATTGTGCCAATGGAAGAATGTTGGGAAGGCACATGTAGCCCCTCGACGCCCGTCAGCTGGCACAGCTATGTTGGGATGTGCCGTCCTTTTGAGCAACGTTGGTCCGTCCCCGTGTAGAGCTTTGTGCATATGGACCCTGCTTGCAGCTTATATCTGAGAAGGCCATTGCAGACTAGTGCAGGCTCTAAATGGGGTTTGGAGTCCAGATGGTGTGGTGCTGACACTGTATAGTCCCACGGGAGTATGCAATCTGTCAGTTGTCGTGCTTTTGACTTGCATGTGATCTGTACACCCAAAGTCAAGCAATGAACAATGTTGTTCATTGAGTTACCTGTCACTTGTCTCAACGATGGCTGGTCCCTGTCATGGTATCCAATATCCCAGAGTAGCAAAATTTTCGTGCATCAGACAACTTCACAAGTGGCAGAAGCCAGGCAGCCACTACATCACATCAAATTTGGCGCAAATTGGCAGTGGGCACCAGATCCAGATACACGATAGTCTGTTTGCACTGATGCAGTGCTGTAATCAGGTCATCTTGTCAGCATCACATTGACATTTGCGGTTTGGAAGTTTGAACATTGCCAGAGCTTATGTCTTGGCTGTGGGGGGTGGGGGGTGGGGGGGTGGGGGGGTCATAAGTGCTGGGTGTGAACGTTGATCCTGTGCTGAAGAAGGGGCCAATTGGCGTCATGTGAATTGCAGCTTCCCGCATTCTGGCTGATGAAGAAGCTCCAAGTGCTGAGGGTGGACCCCTTTGAGGAAATCGAGGGCCTTGACACAGTCCACCGCAAAGATCCTGTGTACCACAGGGAGTTGAAAAAGTCCCCGTTCGATGTGATCTCCACAGCTGAGGCATCAGCCCATGCAAAGGAATCTGAAGCCTCAAGCCACGGCAAAGTGGTCGAGTAAGTTTCCGTTTCCATGCTGTTGTCTCAATCGATCCATCAGTAGTTCTTTGCGTGTGCTTGTGAACCAATTGACTGGCAAATCGATTATCACTCATTCATGAACGTGACTGAACTGCTGAATCATTGCCGTTTTGCCACTCACTTGAAGTTTCACAATCTGTGGCTGCAGCGCCAGCAGTGCTTTGGTAGACGACCAAAAAACCATGAAAGAGAAACAGGGGCAAGCCTCACCAACGGCGGAATTCGTCAACTGCATGTGTCTCCATTTCATACTGTGTTTGTCATTTCTTGCAAATCCATGCATAATTTTGCGCTGTGGTCTGGGCGCAAGCGAAACTGAACCAACTGTGGATTGGAATGACTGCTCAACGATATGTAGAAGTGCACACAGGCAACATGCGCGAAGATCGGCATGCTCCTTACGGTGCTGTGGCTTTGCCGCTCTCCAGGGAAATACTCAATGACCTGGAGATGATGAAGGGGCAGATACACCGCGTGTTTGAGATGCAACAGCTAGGCAGCAGGGAGCTCACCAGCAGGGAACACACGCCTCGCAGTGGCCGATGGCGATCGTGAAGTGATGAAGTGCCGGGCAAATGCACGACTGTTGCAATTTCACAATGCTAGATCTGTAGTATGAATGGATGTTGATGGCTTTGGGCGGACTACCCCTTGGAAGTGCCACATATGAGGGTTGTGGGGACGAACGTTGCCAGGGTCAGGGGTTCCTGAAGCTGCTGACCGCCGACAATAAAGAGACGTACGGGCCCTAATGTCTGAGAGAATGGGTCCCATGGGGCTTCGGCTCGAATGCCCGGAAATTGACTGTGGTGAGCGCTGTGTGGCAGGGGGTGTGGCAGGGTTTGTAATTTATCCGGAGTGGTTGAAGGGGGAAGGGGGGTCTGTAAAATGGTGCATTGTTGTTGGCGATTACTGTAGCTGGAGGTAGGGAGATAGGACTTCAGCCAAACTTGATGTGGTATCGTAGGAGATCGATACACCTGGGAATTGGTTTGTTAGCCAACGAACATGGGGCACTTGGTTGTAGGAGAGTTTTGGCGTTCCAATTGCATTTCATGAAATGATCAGATTGCACACCTGGTGACTGCACTTCAGGGAAGGGCCTGCAGAGAATGGGCATTTGCGCATTCTGAGGTTTGGGTCCTTGGCGGGGTGGGTGCAGACTATGTGCAGAGGCAGCACACCTGCGGTCAACATTGTCGCGGCATTTTGTTCCCTGTTGCGGGTGTGGAAGGGAATTTGCTGTGCGAAAAGGGCGATGCCCAAACACGAGACGTTGGAGAGCGGTTGCGAAATAACTTGGGCAAATGTTGCGACTTGATATTTGCATTGTGGACTTCTGCTGTGTGACCGCCCAGTGATGCGGAGAATTGTGTTCCGAGTTGCTACTGCTAGGGCCTGGAAAGGTGCTGCAGATGTGGGAGAACCGCCTGTCTGGGATTCAGTGATCCCAGCCGCTTCAGTGTGTGGCAATCCAGCGCTATTGGCATCTTCAAACAACTATGAGCATGCTGTGCTGCGGCTCATAGAGCTGCAGCTCTTAAAGGCCGAATGGAATGCCAACACAACGCAAACGTGTTTCAATGGTAGCGCTGACGATGTACTGTCTGTATCCAAACGTGTTGCTTTCGACGGTACCGATGAAGCGAGGTTTTGCCTTGACAAAACCTTCATCCGGTAAAGAGCGGGGTTTTATCTTTTTCCCTCGCTTATTGTGTTGGCATGGAAGTAAACCCCTCCCGTAAAAAGATGAATCCTGCCCTTCAAACGGATGAACTTGGCACCCCCCCCCCCACCCCCACCCCACCCCACCCCCACCCCCACCCCCACCCACCCCCACCCCCCACCCCCACCCCAACCAATGTAGGTCACACCATTGCCGGCGCACGTGCTACCCGCAGTGTCCGGGGAACTGGCCCATGATCAGCGCGCCGTGATGGGCACCCAGTTTCTGGCGGGGTTGTGCCGGGGCGGCAACGTTGGCCCACAACTTAGCAAAGTGGAAAGGACGCGAAAGGCAGAAGGCGCCACCTCGCAAAGGGCGCCAGATCTGGACCGTGGATGTCAATCGGAACTGAATCCCACGATGAGCACCACCGACAGCCACGTCGCGGACAAGCGTCCATCCGCTTCAAAACGCACCAGCTGGAATGGAAGAAGGCGCTCAACTTCGCCACCGTGCAGAAATGCAGCCGTGCAGAAACCTGGGTGCCAGAGTCGCCGAGGGTGACTGCTTGGCCGTCTCAGCGTCAGTCGGGCCCCTCCAGTTTGAGCCGGAGAACGGCAACCGCCGCCGTGGCTTGTCGTGGTTGACCGCGGTTGGCGACTGGCCCGCTTCACCAGGGACCCGGGTGGTGGAAGACCTTAAACGCGCTCCTGTGCCTAGGACCTACATTGGGTGGACTGGGGCCAACATTCATTCTTTTACGGGAGGGGCTTAAATTTTCCCGAGCTGGATTCGCCTTCCGTTGTGCTTCCGCCCGCGGCCCACCGGAGGCCCGCGCCACACGCCTGAACCCGGTGAGATCAGCTGCCAGCGTTTGGGGGCTTCAGTTGCCCGTGCCCTGCCA
>CAJHUC010002173.1:0-44718 GCA_905146915.1 Ostreobium quekettii
GGCGGGGGCTCGGATGATCTGTTGGCCGAAAACCTGTCTGGCCGGATGCAATCCGCCGGTGATGCTCAGGCATAGCGCGCTATCCTGCTTTCTGGCGAGGGCAACGCCCTCAGTACCGCCGACCTGGCGGGAAAATCCGGGTCGGGGGGGGTCTCGGATTATGTGTGGACTTTGGAAGCCTGGTGGCACATGGCCGGGTGGGAAGATCATGGTCGGGGTTTGACTTCATTCCGGGATTTTACCTGCGACCCTCACCAACTGTGTTGCATTGTAGGTGCGACCAGTGCTGAAACGGAAAGCAGGCAGGGACGCCTTCGACATGAGGGACGTGTAGGTGCGGTGGACGTGTACCTCTGTGCAGCAAGCCTGAGTGTCGCCTATTGTGGCTGGGTGCTATAGGGAACATCGCGGGAAGTCGGGTACAATCGCAATGTTGATTCTAAGGCTGGTAATCCAAGGCTTGTATGCCTCTGGCTGGAAACCATGCATCCATTCGGGCACCTACTGTCCTGCGTATATGTTGGAAATGTACTTAACGTTGTGTGTGGTGCTGCAGCCTCACCAAGCTGCGTCAATGCAGATCCACAAACCATCGGGAGGGGAATGGCGAGCGCAGAGGAGCAGCAAGACGAACCCTCACTTGGTGAGTGGATTACCACTACACTTGCTGAACTGTATTTTGCTGTCGTCTTTGGCGGCTGTGGCTGTGTGTGTTTGTGGGTGGGTAGGGTGCTGCACCATTCTGGTATAGCCACCTCGTTGGTGGCAGTACCCGCCGTCACCTGGCTGGGGAAACCTTGGCAGTTGGTTCCTTCCATGTGGCCATGCACTGCACAGGGTGCACCACTTGTCGCTGCAATACCCATCGTCTTTGCTTACATGCCACCAACATTATCTGGCGGTACCCGCCGTCACCTGGCTGGGGAAGTCTTACCACTTTGTTACCTTTAGGGGGCCGTGCATTGTACAGGGCGTGCTGCATTTCTCTACAATAGCTGTTGTCTTTGCTTTCGTGCTACCACCAGTATGTGGCGGTACCTGCCGTCACCTGGCTGGGGAAACAGTGTATTATGTGCCTGTGTTAGGTCGGAAGCGGCCCCTCAACAGGGGCCAACGTTATAAGGATGGCCGAAAGCGGCGGCACAGACACAACAGGAAGGGGGGAAGGAGACGTGCAGGGGTGAAAGTCAGGCGGCGGATAGAAGCTGTGCGCGATAGGGAAGATTAGCGCGATAGGGAAGCTCTAGCAGATAGATTAGAGGAAATACAAGAAGCGGGGTTGGGTGGCCTGCCCTCGGGGGTGTGGCGGCCCATACAGGACCACCTCGCCCCCATGGACCAGGCCCGGTTAGCCGTCGTAAGCGGATACATTAATAGCGCATTGGGGGGGTCCGAAGGGGCACGGTTACGAAAGGAAGAACACGAGAGACAGAACCCCCCCCAGTCTTGGGGAGAATGGCACAAGCGTCGCAAGCAGGAACGCAAACAAGTGGATATGAATCGCCGGGCTGCTTATAAAACACGTCAGTGCGCGGCTATCATAGATTTGGTGTTGCACCGGGGGGAACACATGGTGGGGTACAAGTCTATTAGCAGAAAATATAGAATAACTCAACCGTCACTAAGACAGTTGGAAGAAAGACTCGTTGAAGACGATTTTTTTTCACAGGTTGGGTGGGAGTTCAATGTCATGGACTCCGGCCTCCTAACAGGTAGTGACACGGAGACTTCCTCCGATGGGGATTAGTTTTTTTTTTTTTTTTTTTTGTGAGGTGATGTCCAAGTACCGCCTACCACCGGCGAGGAAGGTGACATTCGCTGAACAGTCCATGAACAGTCCATGGTTGTCAGACGCTTTTCTGCCTTTTTTTAACGAAGAAAATGTCCTCAAACCGTCCTTGTAACATCTGAAATCCATCGTCGAATATATGTTGCCTCGGTTATTTACGCACTGGACGTGTGTGCCAGGCTGTGCTGGCGGCGATGGTGTTTTTGACCTCGCAGAGTTTATTGTTGAGCGAGGAGTCCCAGACGCACATGATGTTCCTGCTGGGAGGGGTGTGTTCAGCTCTGCGGACACTGATTCGCTTGGAGGTGCATCGCCAAGTTCGAGTGTCGTTGTGGTGGAGGCTGTGCCACAGCGCAAGGCCAAGAGAAGGCGTCTGACCACCCCCGAACCGCTTGCTACGGCTGCTGATGTGCGGACTCCACAGCAGGAACAGCAAGCACTAACTGCAGCAAAGCAGTCCCCGCGCGTGGTGGCGACCTTGGAGGAAGGGCCGGCGAGGACACGCCGCAAAGGCCGCCACCGCAAAGGGGATCCAGGCCACCAGGAATGGTGTAGAGAGGGGTTTACTGTAGAAGAGGTGTCAGGGCCCGACAAAAGGCCACGTTCCATTACTGCTACTTGCCGGTTGTGTATGGGGAGGGGCATTGCCAAGGAATACAAAGTGTTGTCATACAACCCGGGAAAGAAGTACACGAACAGTGCCAGTTGGACGGGGGCCTCAAACCATTTGAAAGAGAAACATGGCGTTTACAGTATTGACGCACTTCGAGACAAACTTAGTAATCCTGCGGCCAACCAGCAGATGAAATTGGGTACATCATTGGAAACCTACCTAGAGACATGGCACCCTAGGACTTCAGAATGGAACAGGGCGGTGGCCCACGTTGCCCGGTACGTCAGTTTTGCTAATGCACCATACCACCTGGCTCAGACGGCGCCCTTCGTTTGTTTAATGCGAGCCTTTATTCCCCGTTGGCCATCTATTAGTAAGCAAACAATTGTGAGGTCGGTGGCAAGACAGGCCAATGACATCAAGCGGGAAATAAGGGAAGAGGTGTCCCAAATCCGAGACGAGTTGAGAGTTGCCATGACAACGGACATTTGGACAAGCAGGAACACGCACCCGTTCATAACAGTGACATTGCATTGGGTGGATGCCGATTGGAGCATGAAAAAACGCATACTGGGTGAGTTTGGATGGCATATTCTGTGTCCTATGATATTTTCAATATTCGTGGTTGTCAATTCTTTACTGTTTGCATACATGCCATGATTAGTGACCACTTCTGTGTGCTTTGCCAACCGTGTCATGTGCACTCGCTGCGCTAGTACCGGCCTTCACTGGCCGGGAATCACGCCTGATTGAACATGAATCGTGGATGTTGTGTTGCCATGGCACGATAGCCGTCAGTACTGGCCCGCCATCGGCCAATGCTGTGTGACATGTTATGAATATCATTTTTTTTCTGTTTGCATGCATGCCGTGATTAGTGACCACTCCTGTGTGCTTTGCCAACCGTGTCATGTGCACTCGCTGCACTAGTACCGGCCTTCACTGGCCGGGAATCACGCCTGATTGCACATGAATCGTGGATGCTGTGTTGCCATGGCACGATAGCCATCAGTACTGGCCCGCCATCGGCCAATGCTGTGTGACATGTCATGAATATCAATTCTTTATTGTTTGCATGCATGCCGTGATTAGTGACCACTCCTGTGTGTTTTGCCAACCGTGTCATGTGCACTCGCTGCGCTAGTACCGGCCTTCACTGGCCGGGAATCACGCCTGATTGAACATGAATCGTGGATGTTGTGTTGCCATGGCACGATAGCCATCAGTACTGGCCCGCCATCGGCCAATGCTGTGTGACATGTCATGAATATCAATTCTTTACTGTTTGCATGCATGCCGTGATTAGTGACCACTCCTGTGTGCTTTGCCAACCGTGTCATGTGCACTCGCTGCACTAGTACCGGCCTTCACTGGCCGGGAATCACGCCTGATTGAACATGAATCGTGGATGCTGTGTTGCCATGGCACGATAGCCATCAGTACTGGCCTGCCATCGGCCAGTGTAGTATGACATATATCATGTGCAAAAGGTAACCCCCGTCTTTTAAAGCACAACACGTTGGTGGTGACAGGGACTACCAGCTTCCCTGGGAGCCACACTGCAGACGCAATAAGCCGTGTCTTGCTAAAGATCCGATTGAAGTATGGCCTGCACCCTGTAGTTCCGCGTGACCAAGTCATGACGGAGTCGGAGATGGAAGCGGACCCTGTGCGTGCGTTTCAGGACGAGTCGCCATGCGATCGTGTGGCTCTCACCACGGACTGCGCCTCCAATATGATTTCAGCAGCCGAGAAGAAGGATATTTTTGATTGGCACCCCTGCATTTGCCATCTGTTAAATACCGCAGTCAAGGCCGCTTTCCAAAATGTTGACAAGTTTCAGCAGCTCATGCAGCCGCTTCGCGAATTGGCAACTCATTTTCACAAATCGCCCACTGCTTGGAGTGTTTTCCGCCGCGTGCAAAAGAAGCTGCTAAAGGAGGCAGGGGCCGGCAATGTATCATCAGATGATGAGGAGGAGGATTACTCGGGTGTAAGGGAAGATGATGATGTTGCTGTGTTGCCCGATGATCCTGATGCAGATCTGACGGTTCCTGACAATGAAATGGAGCAGGCTTGTCCAAAGCGAATATTGCGTCCGGGGACTTGGTGCCCGACGAGGTGGAACAGCATGTATTTTTTGATTAAGAGGGCGGTTTTGTTGGAGAGAAGCATCCGCGAGTATACAGCAAACGCGAGAATTGCTAAGATCATTATACCAGCATCTGGGTGGTGCATTTTCAAACAAGCGCTGCCAGTCCTGGAGTGTATACGGGAATTGTCTGAGCGATGTGAGGGGGACGACTACATCACCATATCGGATGTCTTATATAATGTACTGAAGTTGCTTTACGACCGGCTGTATGTCAGTGACACCGATGCACACGCAAAACCTGTGTTGCATGATTTCGCCTTTGAGTTCACACAGAAATTGTGTGCGGATTGTGATAATGTCAATCTAATATATTGCTGGGCATTAGCGGCGGCTGTGGACGGAAGGAGGAATATATTGCACTGGATGAGGAGGATCTGGAACAACGCTGACGATTGGCCGAATGTGGTGGAAGAATATGACACCCTGGCAAAGTTCCAAGCGATGTTGAAGAAAGAGATGACGGCATTGGTGAGTTGAGGTCTGATTTGTGGCCTTTGCCTTTGTGAATGTCTGCATCCAACTGTTGATAGTTTTGCTTGTGTGAATAACAGCATGCATATGACTTCTGCAGTTGAGGCACGTGGTGAAGGCGCCCGAAGTCCAATCCTCGGGCTCATCATCCCAAGAGGCTGCAGCACAGGCTGTGCAGCAGAGCTGGCTTGACGCGGCATCACCCCCACCTAAGGGACCACTAAGTTTCCGACGATCAAAGAGGAGAAGACGGGCCCCATCCTCCCCACAGCATATGGACCCCATCGAGGCCGAAGTCGAAAGGTGGTTTGAATTGAAATGGACACCAGCATGTGAGTATCAAAAGAAATGGAGTGCAGGGGATTGGTGGCGAGAGAATCATACCAGCTTCCCCTTGGTGGCCAGGCTTGCACATCGAATACTAGCAACACAGGTGAGTGGGCGAGTACAACTGGCTATGCATATATACCACAGTGCCCTTATGAAGTTCACAGGCTGAGAAGTACTGAGTATTTTTGGTTGTGTTGCAAGCCTCCAGCGCCAGTAGTGAACGATCTTTTTCCAAGGCCGGTCTAATAGTTCGGGCCAAGCGCATGGTTCTCAAGCCCGAGAACGTGGATCATTTAAGCTAGCTAGGGTGGCAGATGGCAGAGAGTGGATGGTCGCAGCAGAAGCTAGCGCATCGACGCACGAAGGGGGGGAAGGGAGGGAAGGGAGGGAAGGGAGGGAAGTAGTGACTTTGGATTCCAAAATTTGGATCACCACCGGTGACCACCCTCGTTGCCCCGGCGTGGAAACTGTGGAGTACCGCCGCAGCAAGGGTGCGGTTACCATAGAGATAGAAGATAAGATATCATGACTTGTAATATTCCGTTGTCCTGTGTTGATGTGCGCACCTTGAACACACTATGTTGAGTGGTGGATGAACCTTGGGTATCATATAGATAGAAGAAAATTTTATTCAAGAAATGCGTCCCAACAAGTACTGCGATTGGTGGATAGACTTTACAGTCGCTGCCCTGGCGTGGAAACTTCTAGAGTACCGCCGCAGTGAAGGTGCAATAGGTAGAGATGGACGATAACAAATAACGACTCGTATTATTCATTGCCCGTTTTCATGTGTTGAGCTGTTGAACTTCGACGTACTATGTTGGATGGGCTTTACACTCGCTGCCCTGGCGTGGAAACTGTGGAGTACCGCCGCAGCAACCCATCGTTATATGTGATACGTATCACCCATTCCCAAATATGTTGAGTGGCTCAACTGTGTTCAGAGGTGAACCCTCTTTGCCGCCTGCCTCAAGTGATGTGGGTGTTTGTGTGTCCGCGTTTGGTATTGCAACTATGCTGAACCCTTGCTGCAATGGCCGGGAAGACTTGCAATGGGAGTGTGGTGCGCACTGCGTACTATGCAGCAGTACCAGCTGCAGCAAGTGGTGCAGGTTGGCATGCCATACACTGGAACTTTACACACGGCTTGTGTGTTGTTCAGTTCTCCAAAACACTCAATGTATTACAAACCGCAGAATACATGACCTGGAAAACGCCCACACACGTTTATGAAGCGTGCAACCAACACAATTCGAGCTGCTGCAAAATGGAAACCCCTGGCAACTTCGCCTTGACCTTGCCGTGGCTGGAAAGCAAGTACCTGCGGGACAGAACGGACCAAAATTATGAATCCACGGATGTTTTGTCGCGGACCGGACGCCGCGCACGCCCTCCGTTAATTTAACGGCAAATAACGGTGAAGAAAAAGTGAGAGCCGGATTCTGCGGACGGCAGTACGGCAAACAGCGGACCGGATGTTACCGGACGAATATCACACTCACTTTTACGAACCGGACGCAACGGAGCGGACGGTACCCGAGTGTGGCCACCTCTATATTGGACGCGTGTGCTAACCCAGATGGAAAGAACACACTATGTGCACGGTACTGTAGTAGTGAGGATGATTTTCTCACCAGAAAACTTGAAAGTGAGCATGTATGGCTCAATGCCCCTTTCAATAGTATACAGAAATTCATCAAGCATTATGCAGAACAGAAGAAGCAACATCCTCAGACAGTTAGTGCATGCATAGTGGTGCCTAACTGGAGACAGTTGAGAATTCCTGAATTAAAGGGGATGCAAGTGGTTGCATAGTATAGTAAGGGAAAAGTACTCTTTACGAGCCCTACACAATCAGGACAACGGTGACACTTGCCAGGAATACCATGGGGTGTCACAGTGTATTACGATCCACCAGTTCCATCAGTATATGCAGCAATGCAAAGTGAGGAGGGTAGGCTTACCCTTGGGCTAAAGGGGAAAGTTTCAAAAGCCCCAACTCGACGTTTGATTGATACAGGTGCTACAAGAATGCATTATATCAGTAAGAAATTTTGTAAACAAATTGGATTGTCTTTTGAGGAACAGGAACCAGAAACAGTAACCATGGCGAATGGTTCTAGTGGTCAAATAGAAGGACAAGTATTGGTTCCCATTCAAATACAGAGCTACAGAACAAAACTCCTATGTGCAGTCATGAGCATGGCACCCGATTTTGATCTTATTCTTGGAGATGGGTGGCTCATTGAAAACAAGGCTGTGCTCGACTACACGGAACAAACTTGTTCGCTACAATAGGGTGACAGGCGTGTGGTATTACAAACAAACCTTGCAGCACGTGTTGAGCACCGGGCTGACTCAAAGTTGTTAACCCATATTCAGGTTCGGCGCAGTGTCCGAAAGGGTTGTCCGTCTTGTTTTGTGATGGTTAGAATATTAGAACGTGAGGGACCGGAACCAGATGCGGACTCTAAAATGGGCCCACCTCCGCCTCAAGAACTAGTCAGTGACAAAACCACAAAATACCAGGTCGATCCTCCGTACCTGAAAGCACTGTTGGACAAATACGCTGATGTGTTCCTAGATAGTATTCTAGGACTACCACCAAATAGAGGAGGAGCTATATCTATACCATTGCAGGAAGGTACCAGACCTTTGAACAAGCCAATGTTTAGATACACTCCTGCAGAGCTAGAAGAAATATGGGAGCAGGTTGAGTATTTACTCAAAAGAGGGTTGATAGAGCCAAGCAGCAGTCCATTTGGGGCTCCTGTCTTATTTGTCAGGAAACCCAATGGAACATTTAGAATGTGTATAGATTACAGAGCCTTAAACAAGGCAACTATCAGAAACCAATACCCAATTCCAAGGGTGGATGACCTCCTGGATCAACTTCGCAATGCTAAAGTATTTAGCGCTGTGGATTTGATGCAGGGGTACTATCAGATCGGAATACAAGAATCAGATTGTGAAAAAACAGCCTTTAAGACACCGATGGGACTCTATGAATTTAAAGTGCTCCCATTCGGTCTAACAAATGCGCCTGCAATATTTCAGCACATTATGAATGATATATTCAGGCCCTATATTGGGAAGTTCGTCCTTGTATATCTGGACGATATATTAATCTTTTCCAGGAATGCAGAAGAGCATTTAACCCATATCAGGCAGGTCCTTGAGGTCGTGAGGGCACAAAAGTTTTATGCACGTTTGCATAAATGCCACTTTAATCAGACTTCAATCAAGTACTTGGGACACATTATATCAGCAGATGGAATTCGCGTGAACCCCGAAAAGACACAGGTGTTCAATGATTGGCCAAGACACAAGGACGTACGGGGAGTACGCCAGTTCTTGGGATTAGCAAATTACTTTCGGAAATTCATGCAGGGTTACTCAAAGAGAGTAGCACCATTAACAGATTTAACAAAAGCAGGCCACGCTTTTGAGTGGACAGACGCTTGTGAGGAAGCATTCCAAGGTGTGAAACAGGATCTGACACACGCACCAGTATTGCGTATGCCGGTATTTGATAAACCTTTCAAGGTAGTGGCAGATGCCAGTGACACAGCAATAGGGGCTGTCCTACTGCAAGACAAGCACCCTCTAGCATTTGAAAGCAGAAAGCTCAGTCAAGCAGAGCTTAATTATTCAGTAACAGAAAAAGAGGTGTGGTGCATGCACTTCGGGTCTGGCAATGCTACCTAGAAGGCTCGGACATGGTGCTGGTGACAGACCATTGTCCAAACACATATTTAGATAGCCAGCAGATGTTGGGAAGGAGGCAGGTTTGCTGGTCAAAATATCTCCAGCAGTTTCGTTACATGTGGGAATACAGGCCAGGGCGACAGAATGTAGCAGACCCGATCAGTCGTATCCCGTGCGATTCTGCCGTGACAGCCCCCAGCGGTGCAAGGGACAGGGTTCAGACTGTGCATGCCTTGGGCCGCCCATCCGCTCCCCCAGGGTCACTCACTCCTCTGACTCAACGTCTAGCTGTAGGCTGCGCCCAGGACCCCGACTGTATCAGATTGCAGAAGTCAGGTGTTCTCATGCAGCACGAGGATCTTTGGTATCGTGGGTCAAAGATCTTCATCCTTGGTACAGGCCCTATGGGGGATTCCGTTACAGATCTTAGGGCAGAAGTGTGCAGGCAGTGCCACGATTGCCCATATTCAGGTCACTTTGGTACCACTAAGACCAAGGCTCAAGTTAGCCGAACGTTTTGGTGGCCAAACATGCGTGAATATATCAGAAAGTACATACAGGCTTGCGATGTTTGCCAACGGAACAAGCATCGTGCAGAGAGACCTCAGGGTTTGTTGAGACCCCTTCCTATTCCGAATGCACGGTGGGAAAGTGTTTCAGTAGATTTCATCACTCAATTACCCAGGACCAGAAGCGGCCACGACGCTATCTGTGTTTTTGTAGATAGGCTTACCAAGATGGTAAGAATGGCCCCCACAACATCAGACGTCGATGCAGTGGGGACCGCTAGACTATTTGTAGACCATGTGTAAGGGGCAAAACTGCCGGAGGCAGATTGCTCGGCGATTTTGGTCGGGCAGCAGCTCAGGTTTGAGCGTGGAGACAAAGGCACAGAGCCGCAGCAAACTTGGATTACAATGTTCACCTTGGACGGCTTTAAATAGCCGTCCAAGGGCGGGGTTTAGGCAGGCCAACCGGCACATGCCAGATTGGCAATTTTATGATGTTCAGATGTTCGAATTCAAACCCCTCCCATGAACCCCGTTTTGTCCCGCGAGTCACCATGACTAATCCCAACGTCATTATCACCCAATTTTAGCGGCGCACCCCGTGGGTCTGTCCCACGCGCCTTGACCCTGAACGGCACCCGGCTTGGTGTGCATCTCACACCCCGTTCTGTCTATATTAAATATCTATTGTACAACCCGTGCCCGTTTGGCGCGGCTCAGAAACTATGGTACAATGACTACCCATGCTATTGTACAATGATGTCCCGTATTGTACAAGCCCTCAAACGGCTGCCCTCACACCCTTCCCACCCTGCTACGAAGCGTCCTCGCGAGTGTTCCCTATCCCTAGACGCTCCGGCAGGCTGGATGGGGTGGTACGCCGCGGGTCGTCCCTCCCGTGCGGATCCCGGCTCAGGCCCAGCTGCCGCCCCAGGCAGGTTGAACCTGAACAGGCCACCGGTAACCTTCGAGCGTTGTCATCTGCTCGCCCCGTGCTTTGTCCTCCTGCTCCGCGCTTGTCCACCAGCGTCCCCCTTGATGCCGGGTCCAGTCACCCCCCCAATAGGGTTGGATGACGTCGCGCCACGGGTCGTCATTGTCGCAGCCTCCCGCCACCCGTCGCAGCCGCTTGCTTGCCGGTGACCGTGTCCACGTTTTGCTCCATGAGTCGTACGGCTCCAGCCCTCGCTTCTTAGGCCTCGCCACGGATTGCCACTCGGGCTGACCCTGAGCGGTTGCGCCCGACTCGTCGCTGGCTGCCGCCGCCCAACCGCGCCCCCTTGTCATGGGCGGAACGTCCTTGGTGACGTCTAGCCCCTCGCCGCTGTTGGAGTCATTATTGGAACCCCAGTTCACAGGGCTGTCGGGGCGTGGCCGGTTCACCAGCTCCCAATGGCGACGCAGTTGCTCCGCCACATTGCGCCCATGGATGCGCTGGTAGATATCGCTCCAGCTCTCAACTTCGGGCACCATCTCGTCTTGGACGGGAGCAGTGGGATGGCGGGCTGTGGGCTCGGTGTGGTAGAGGATGGCGGGCAGCAGAAGGGCAGTGGCCAATAGTCCTGCCAGCCCTATATATAAAGCCATAACTTTCAGGACCCTTCCACTTCGTCATACCTTGTCTCTGGGAAGCGCGGCATCCCTTGCCGTGCATATTTCTGTCACCGTCCTTTCGTCTAATGGGTCAGGTGGCGCTGGTTCGCAGTTAACGCCTTGACCGCCTGTTGAAGTCTTTCGATCCGTCACGTCGAACCGCCGCATGACCACCGTAATATGCCTCTTGAGGCGTCTCCTTGCATGCCGTTTCACCGCCTGGCCCTGTACCGTTTTCATGGCGGGCGCGTTTCCTTGTGGTACAGCTCTTGCCTTGATGCCCGGCGCCCTGGCCGTGATGCCCGTGAAGCTGCCATTGGGGGTGCCGTTTTCGTCCAGCTGGGCGGCTGCACCTTGCGGAGTCGTCATCTTTACTTTGACGTCCTCCGTCGCCACCTTGACGTCCGTGCAGTTGGTGATGATTTTGCCGTCTTGGTACCCCTCGTCTCGCGTCTTGGGACCATCACAGTCGTTAGTTCCAGACGCCACACCTTGGTCGTTACCAGCGTTGTAGACATCGCCGGTCTGATCCTCAGCGACCGTGTTGACGTCCTTGCTTCCTTGGAGTGACGGCGCAGCGTTAGCTTCGCCGCAGCTCTCCTCTTGTTCCGCTCCTTTTTTGCTGGTGTCCTTGTAGCGGTCCTTGCTGCACGGTTCCCCCTCTAGGTGGCTGTGGTCACCTTCCAGACTTATTCGCTGCCGGATGCACTGCTTTAGCCGTTCGGTTGGGTCGAAGGTCACCTCCAGTTGTTTGGGTGCGAGGTCTTCCAATGGAGCGATGTTTTCAGCCTCGGTTTCATTGTCCTTCTCCTCGCTCAGCGCTTCTTTACTCCCGGATTGTGCGAGGTCGTCAGGTAGCTTCTCCCGAGGCACACGGTGGACTGGCCACACCCTTTCGTCATCCACAACAAGGGCGTGCTCGTCCCACTCAAATCTTGGTCGGGCCTCGAACAGCCACGGGATGCCCAGGATGGCATCGAATGGCACAGATTCATTTTAGTAGCCTCCACCTTGATGACAGAGGGGCCCAGCTCGACTTAGAGGTGGCCACCCGGATCCGTTAACAGCGGACAGAGGTTAATTTCCGTTAATTTTCCGTTAATTAATGGAAAATAACGAAAAAAGACAAAAATTAACCAAAAATTAGCGGATTTTTGGATTTTTTGGGGATTTTTGGGTTTTAGTCATACTTATAGTTTATGGAATTCGCTATTAGAGAGTATGTTTGTATTTTATTTTAACCTATGCATACTAGATTTTCAACTAGCCGCAGTAGTTGTGATTTTTTGGGGATTTTTTCAAATTTTTTTGGATTTTTTTCTTTTTTTCTGAATTTTTCTCCCTTTTTCTTTAACGAAATTTAACGGACAGCTGATAAAAATTAACGAACCAGACTTAACGGACCGGATGGCATCTTTGAGTGGCCACCTCTAGCTCGACTGTGAGGCCTTTTCGCACTGGGCACCTGCCTCGAGTCGTCCCGTCTGCCAGGCAGATTGTTGTGGAACTACTTGGGGGCAGGCAGTAGATGATATTTTCTGCAGCTGTATTACGTAATCTCGCTGAGTCATCCTTCTCTATAGTTTAATTATGATTTCCTGGTTCCAATGCTTCTTTCAGCACTCAATTCTATGGATTATTGAGGAAGATACGGCCTCGTGAAGACGCAGTACTTAGAGGCCGGGTGCTGGGCGGGGATGGTTGGAATTAGAGCTAGATTAGGTTGATTATAGTTGACGGAGGGGCGCTGGGACACGGTCCGTACATTACATTGAACTGTCTTGTCTGATGTGACGCGATGGACCCGCGACCGGGCATCGCTTGGTACGATGGATCGCAGCGCCCGGCGTTGTGTGTTGTAACGCGGCCGAACCCCTCTACGCCCGCTTGTGAGCCGTTCACCGCCCGACTCCCCGCCTAGCGCCGCGGCGAGCTTGAAGTCTGGCGTCAAAGACCTTGCACTACCGAAGAAACGAGCACCCCGTCAACGCCCGCCGCAATCCGGCGGAGAGGCGCGGCAACGAGGCCGCGCCATCGGGTGTGGCGACCGCCCCCCAACTCCGGAAACCAGCGGCCGCCCGCGAACGCAACAGAAATGTGGACGGGCGGAGCAGCTTGGCGAGAGCCAGCCGGAAGGGAGCCAGCGGCGGCAAAAGAAGGCGACAGAAGCGCTGGCACCGTGCGCCCGTGGAATTACCCGGCGCAGAGCCAGCCCATCCAACCACGGCCGCGGAGGCGATCAACCCGATCTGCGGGCTGAATCGCTGGGGAGATCCGCGGCCATCGAGCCCGCGCCCCGATTGGAAAATCTGCGGGGCCATCCGACCGGCACGCGGAGAGAGCCGGCGAGAGCCGTCGAAGGGGGTGACCAGCAGGTGGCCAGCACCCGGAGGAGCAGCGCCAGGCGCTCGACGCGCAGCCGAACACACGAGGACCAGTCAGCCCAAGCCCTCAGTACTTTAGGGTGCCAGAGCACCGGTACTGGGCCAGTTCCAGCGAGCCAGGACGAGCTGCAGTGTGCCAGGACCTCCCAATCGACCAGAAAGGAGCAGAAAAAGGAGCAGACAGGTGACTAAGCCCAAAAGAGGGCAGGGCCCCAAGAAACAAGCCGATACCACCCGCCTAAGAAAAGGGGGTGAAGGACCTGCCCTAGAAGTGGAGGTCAATCTGCTGCTTCAAATTGTGATGCAGGTACTGCAGGCGGGCCACAACTAGGCCGCTCTGCAAGGAAGATTGGGGTCCAGTTCAGGGGAACTGGGGGGAGATTCGGCACGGCACTAGGCAGGCCCTTCGGGGTCCAGAGATGCCCCTGCCTAGTGGCAGGTATCCCCCAGGGAACCGGCTGGCGAGGTGAGCCCATTGGCCACCTCAGGTACACAGATCTGACCCACCCCGGTGATGCTTGGTGGGCAGATCTTAGCACAATAGACGAGGCTGGGGGTGCCACAGGCCAACCCAGAATGGCCATATAGCAGGCCGCCTCTCCGTACTCCCCTCGTCCCAGGCACGGGACATCAGGCTAGATTACTGCGTGGAAGTTGGGACTAGGGCACATTAGTAAGCACAGACGCACCCTCCGGAAAGTTACTAGGGGAACCGAGAGGTTACCCTACAGAGTACTGAGGGTAACTGTGTGCGAAAGTGTGCCTGAAAACCAGCGGAAGCGTGGTGATTCTGGTTTGAGAGGTCAAGGGGAGGATAGGGACTACATTGGATAGGGGGATCAGTATCAGTAGTCCAAGATCAGGTCTACCCAGTGACTACACAGTTGCAGCTGTGTGAGAGGATAGCAATGATGGGTTGCAGTGTACAGTATCGCTACAGCAGTTTTGAGAGTGTACCATGGCAGACAGGGACATCATGGGGTTGCAAGAGCATGAGGGCGTGTACACCAGAGATGGTTCAGTAGAGACAGTTGCAGGATCAGGGAGGTCACTGGGCCAGAGCAGAGGTTGAGTATGGCTGACACTACTCGACTACAGAGGTCAGAGTCACACTCTTCAGGGGGTTTCCATTGTTCTTGTTCGCCAGATGCATCTACAGAAGCTACACCATCGAGGACCAGATCTTTACGTAGAGAGGAAATAAATTCTGGGGTATTTGACGTGACAATAAAAACCCGCAACCCACCTACATTCTCAGGACGGACACAGGATGATCCAGAGATGTGGGTTGGGCAGGTGTCGAATTTCTTTCGTCTGGTGGGAGGGCCACCTCAGAAGTAGGTTGCATATGCTTCTACGTTGCTCTAGGGTACTGCACAAACCTGGTGGCAACGGAAGGTCAAGGCCTGGGAGTACCCCAAGGATTGGGAGACATTAGCAGATCAGCTGATCCGCAGGTTCAAGAACACGAACAAGGCGGATTCTGCGATGGCTTCACTGATGAACATAAAACAGAGAAAGGACGAGAGCACCCACAATTTCATCTACAGATTTGAGGCGGAGCTGGATAAGGTGGATACGTATGATGAATCTTGGGTACTGAAAATGTTCATCTGGGGTCTTCCCCAAGACTAGGCAATGCTAGTATCCCAGGGAAAGCCCACACGACTTAGTCAGGCTTTCCAGTTAGCCAGGGATGCTGCCTTGGCCGCCCAGATGGCGAGACGCCCAGGAACAAGTGGAAAAACAGAGAGGGGCATCAGCCAGAAGGGCCAAGGGCGTGGTCAGGGCAAATCTACAGGCCAGCACAGGAGGACAGGGCAGAGTTCGACGCCTAACACAGTATACCAGGCGCAGGGTCATAATGTGCAGCATGGGGAAAAAAATCATGGCAGGGGGCAAGCTGGTAGGCCTCCCGTCCCACCACAATCAGCAGTTGTTGTGAGACAGCCTGCACAACAACAGGCCAGTGGATCTGGACAGAGGGGACGAGGACAGGGTAACCAGAGGAGGCCCCGGACAGCAGGCATAGCTGCCCAGGTTGATCATGGGGATGGCTGGTCACCAGGACCAGGAGGCTGCTCAGCACGCAGCCGTGAGAGGCACCGATGCTTCCTTGCATCAGGGGCAAGGAAACTGACTGGTCCCCACTCTGGCCAGTCAGGAGATAGTTGGGGGCAACAGGGACAGGTCATCTAGAGGACCTGTACCCTACAAAACAGGACACTCAGTCACGCCAGACATAGACGTCAGCAGAAGAAGTGGAGGTGGTTGAGAAGGCTGGAAAGACGTCGGATCCGACGCACACAGCGCGCTGAGCAGAAACAAGGCTCAAGTGATGACACCCGGGAGATGGCTTTAAAGTCTCCAGCCCAGTTGGGAGAGACCCCTAAGGTGTCAGTGCAGAGGACTGAGCCTGCTCCAGGAGCTGATGCTGTGGGTTCACCAGCCCCAAGCACTGAAGTGAAGGACCACGTGCTGCTGGTTGTGAAAGCCGTGGTGAATGGGACAAGTGTCCCAGCGTTGATTGACAGCGGAGCGAGCAGGTCTTTTGTCAGTGACCGGCTTTAGTGTCATCAACCATTGCAATTTGTGGGAGCGTATTCGGCCTTGGAACTGGCCAATGGGGAAACCATAGTTTCCACCGGAATCGTCCCACGAGTACTGGTATGCATCGGAAAGGTACCTTGTCGACTCGCTTTGACTGCAGTACCGATGATGGGAGGGGTCCAGCTCATACTGGGAAAGGACTGGCTGGATATTATGAACCCCTTAGTGGATTGGCGGTCAAACACGGTTTTTCTACGTAATGGCTCACAGCTGGAGCCAATCCAGGGAATTCGTGAGAAGTCTGGCATGCATTGTCAGATAGTCGACAGAGGTCTGAACGGTCTCCAGTGCTACTTCAGAGACCTCCAGCAGGGTGATAGGTCTCCTACTACAGACCTGGGAAGGAAGTTGGCTGTACTATCATCGCCTCAGTTCTGGCAATATGATTCTTCGGTGAAGGAGTGGATCCGGCAGCCTGCAGGGTTGCGAAGTTTGTCATCGCCGGGGACGGCTGATGTTCCCCAGGGGGGGAGTACCAAACCCAACAATTTTTCTCCAGACAACAACAAAGACCCTCACAAGCCCCAGGGTCCCCCAAGGTGCAGAACTACAAGGATACGGAGAGTGGCAGGGAAGTGTGTACGGCAGCCTGTACGTGAAAAATTGGATTTCATTTCATTGCGTCAGGCAGCCAAACGGGCAAATAAAACTAACCTGCCTATGTACTTGTGCGTTCTTAGGGCCACAGAGCTTCCTGTAGAGAAAAAGGAAAAGGCCAAGGTCCAAGGTTGGTGCAGCACGGGGCATGACTGAGGGCAAAAAGCGGAGATTATCGAAGGAAACAGGCCCAGTTACTCAGGATATACCGATTGAGACAGTGATTCAGCAGAAGGTTCAAGAGGCTGAAGAGGAAGTCAGGGAACAGTTGCAGCAGACACTGGCTGTACTATCATCGCCTCAGTTCTGGCAATATGATTCTTCGGTGAAGGAGTGGATCCGGCAGCCTGCAGGGTTGCGAAGTTTGTCATCGCCGGGGACGGCTGATGTTCCCCAGGGGGGGAGTACCAAACCCAACAATTTTTCTCCAGACAACAACAAAGACCCTCACAAGCCCCAGGGTCCCCCAAGGTGCAGAACTACAAGGATACGGAGAGTGGCAGGGAAGTGTGTACGGCAGCCTGTACGTGAAAAATTGGATTTCATTTCATTGCGTCAGGCAGCCAAACGGGCAAATAAAACTAACCTGCCTATGTACTTGTGCGTTCTTAGGGCCACAGAGCTTCCTGTAGAGAAAAAGGAAAAGGCCAAGGTCCAAGGTTGGTGCAGCACGGGGCATGACTGAGGGCAAAAAGCGGAGATTATCGAAGGAAACAGGCCCAGTTACTCAGGATATACCGATTGAGACAGTGATTCAGCAGAAGGTCAAGAGGCTGAAGAGGAAGTCAGGGAACAGTTGCAGCAGACACTGAAGGAATTCCAGGACGTGTTCCCTGACCAGCTGCCATATGGTCCACCTCCGAAGCGAGTTGTCGATCATAAAATTGATACTCTGCCAGGCGAGGCACCGCCTCATAAAAGTCCATACAGACTTAGCACGGCAGAGTTGGACGAGCTAAAGTGACAGATCGACGTGTTACGGGAGCAGGGGTGGATCAGACCCAACTCAAGCCCGTATGGCGCCCCTATCCTTTTCATCCCCAAGAAGGACGGGAAATGGCGCATGTGTATAGACTATCGGGCATTGAACAAAATCACTGTCAAGAATCGATATCCGCTGCCAAAGGTGGAGGAGCTATTGGACTGACTTCACGGGGCACGTTACTTCACGAAGATTGACCTCGCCTCAGGTTACCATCAAATCAGGGTGCGAGAGTCAGATATACACAAAACGGCCTTTGTGAGTCGGTATGGCAGCTACGAGTATCTGGTCATGCCATTCGGGTTGTGTAATGCACCAGCAACCTTCCAGCGCATCATGAACACAGTACTGCAAGAAGGCTTGGACAAATATGTGTTGGTGTTCCTTGATGACATCCTGATATACAGCAGAACCAAGGAGGAACATCTACGACACATCAGGGAAGTTCTGAGCAAACTTCGGTCGGAGAAGCTTTTTGGGAGGCTGAAGAAATGCGACTTCTTCAGAACCAAAGTCGAATATCTGGGCTTCGACGTGGGAGCTCAGGGGATCAAGCCCTCATTGTTGAAGGTCAGAGCAATTTTGGATTGGCCGACACCAACAAATGTCACTGATGTCCGGTCATTTTTGGGGCTGTGCAGTTTTTATCGCAGATTCATACGGTGGTTCAGCGAACTGGCAGCACCCATGACGGACCTCACGAAAAAGGACAGGACCTTTGTCTGGGACGATGAAGCAGAGAAATCATTTAATCGGTTGAAGACAGCAATGGTGACTGCTCCAGTGTTGCAGTTACCAGATTTCGAGCGGGAATTTGTGGTCACAACGGATGCGTCAGAGGTATCCGTCGGAGGTATCCTGCAACAGGACTTTGGCAACGGGCTGCAACCTGTTTGCTATGAAAGCAGGAAGCTCAAACCCGCAGAAACCCGGTACAGTGCATACGAAAGGGAATTTCTGGGCATCACCTGGGCTGTTGGGAAATGGCGGCATTATTTGGCCAGCCACCACTTCATCGTCCAGACAGACCATGACTCTTTGAAAAACCTGCCCAACCAACCTGCTGTCAACAGGCGGTTTTGGAAATGGGTGCAGGTACTGCAGGGATACGATTGTGACATTGTCCATATCCCAGGAAAGGACAACCCTGCAGACTTCCTCACGCACAGGAGTATTCAGGAATTGCGCAGTATGGCGGATGTGCATGCAGAAGAGGAGTCATTGGTCCAACATCTTAAGTTGAATGAAGGTGACAAGGGGGAGAACGAAATACAAAAGAAACTCGACGAAATTTTTAAGAAGTTGAGAACTGGGGAAGCAGTGGTGGCTGCTGGTGGGGGAGATCATTCACTTCATTCTTTATATTCTTTGTTGGTGACCAATGCCCGTGTCACACTGGAGGAAGGTTTGAGGGACTCTATTAAAAAGGGCTATCGAGAAGACAGCAGGTGGGCAGAAGTGATGGAACAGTTGGAATCTGCCCAAGGACGTGTCACCAGGATCGGGAATCGTGATTACCGGCTGAGTCATGGATTACTAGAGATTAAAGTGAAAGACAACTCAAAGGACAGGCGACCTTGGAGGTTGGTGGTGCCGGATGTGGAGGATGCCCGCAGAAGGATTATGGAGGAGATACATGCAGTACCATATGCGGGTCATCTGGGCTACCACAAGACACTCAAGAAGTTACAACAAAACTTCTACTGGCCAGACCACACGGTGGATGTGAGAGATTATGTGTTGGGATGTGAGGTCTGCCAGTCTGAGAAGAGTGTCCACAAGGTCCCGGCTGGACTATTGCAGCCTTTACAACTTCCAGAGGAGAAATGGAGCGACATCAGCTTGGACTTCATCATGGGTCTACCGGTCAGTGAGAGGAGCAACGACGGGATCCTGACAGTTATAGACCGGGCAACGAAGATGGTACACCTGGTACCAATTCAGCAGACTATCACAGCTGCTGAAACTGCCCGTGTTTACTGGGACAACATAGGGAAGCTACATGGGATCCCAAGGTTAATTATCAGTGACCATGACCCAAGATTTGTGTAGTGCAGGTACGATTTAAGGGAGTAGTGCCCCACCACGCGAGATATTGGTCAAATGGAGGCAGCAAATAGGGTGGTGGAGCAAGTCCTCCGATGCACAATCCATGCGAGTCAGGACATCACACACTGGGAGTGTTATCTGCCCATGGTGGAATTCGTGATGAACAACAGCGCATCACCAGCTACGGGGCATACACCGTTCTACCTCAACTATGGGTTTGAACCAGTGACCCCATTGGACTTGATACGGGACGTTGACCAGACAAACCTTGAAGGGGTTGATGTTTTCGTCAAATGCATAAAGAAGACGTTGAAGCTGGCAATGCAGATGGTTCAACAGGCGCAACAGAGACAGAAACGCCAGGCCGACCAACGGCAGCATGATCAGCGGTTTCACAGTGGGGAACAGGTGTTGCTAAGCACAGAACATCTACAATTGAAGAATGCACCTGTTCGCAAACTTAAGAGGCGATTCGTGGGTCCCTTTGCTGTGGTCCGTCCGGTGGGACCAGTGGCCTACGAATTGGAGCTGCCTAAAGGGTGGAAGATTCATAATGTCTTCCATACGAGTTTGCTTCAACCATTCAGAACGTCCAAATGGTCGTCCCCACAGGAAGATGAAGACGCTGAGGTTGAAGTTGAAGCTGATGAACCATATTATGTGGAGAAGCTGCTGCGTTGGAGATGGGCAGGCCCCAGTGGCAGGAGGCACAAGGAATTTTTGGTGTTATGGATAGGGTGGAGCTTGGATGATGCCTCCTGGATACCGGCTGGAAACTTCACCTATGCGAGAGAGTTGCAAAAGATGATCAAGAGGGACAAGCCTGAGGAAGTCACTAGTATGGGATAGTGACGCTTTCGAGGGCGAAAGCTACCCCAAGGGGAGAGTACTGTTGTGGAACTACTTGGGGGCAGGCAGTAAATAATATTTTCTGCAGCTGTATTACGTAATCTCGCTGAGCCATCCTTCTCTATGGTTTAATTATGATTTCTTGGTTCCAATGCTTCTTTCAGCACTCAATTCTATGGATTATTGAGGAAGATACGGTCTCGTGAAGACGCAATACTTAGAGGCCGGGTGCTGGGCGGGGATGGTTGGAATTAGAGCTAGATTAGGTTGATTATAGTTGACGGAGGGGCGCTGGGACACGGTCCGTACATTACATTGAACTGTCTTGTCTGATGTGACGCGATGGACCCGCGACCGGGCATCGCGCAGGTACATTGGATGCGCGCCGCGTTGTGTCAGACTGTAACCGCATTCGGGCCCCCTCTCTGCCCCGCCGCGAGGCAGCGCACCGCCGACCGCCGCCGCGAACCCACCGCCTGCGCACGGCAGGCTTCGGGGAAGGTCCCCAAGCGTCCAAGAGCCCACCGCGCTACCAAAGAAACGAGCACCCCGTCAACGCCCGCCGCAATCCGGCGGAGAGGCGCGGCAACGAGGCCGCGCCATCGGGTGCGGCAACCGCCCCCCAACTCCGGAAACCAGCGGCCGCCCGCGGGCCGCAACACAGATTGTCATCGAGTCTTCTACCTCTCCTGCGCCTGGCAACTCCTCGAGGAAGGCACGGTTGACGAAGTTCATAATCACCTCAGTGTCAATCAAAGCGAGCCCTGGTCTTCCTTGTATCTTGACTTTAGAACACGGCAGCATTGTTGTAACCTTTGCTTGGTTGCTGATGTTACTACAGTAGTTGTTGTCTAGTGTCTCGGCTTCAGTGAATTCCAAGTTTGTCACGGTGTAACGCCCCTCGCCGCCATGACGTTTGTCATCTCTCGGTGCCACAGTGTGTTCGCCTGGTCGCCATTTCGTGGCGCAATTCTTTGCCACGTGCCCATAACCCCTGCAGCGATGGCACTGAATCTCTTGGGGTCATCCCTTCTGTATGTTATCCACCTCCATTGGCGTGGGTCCAGCTCGAGGCACGGGATAAGCTATGGGCCGTTGTACTGGTGCGCCAACTTGGCTTCTTGTAGTCCCGTTAATTCTAAAGAGGATGCCATCTGCCCGCAGTGCATGACTCATTGCTTGTTGAAGGTTCTGTGGGTTGGCTCTTTCGACGTCCAGTCGTACAGCCACTTTTAACCCGCGTTTGAATCTGTCGAGACACTTGTCATCACTGATTCCCTTGATGCGTGTCTTGATATCCATAAACTTCCCAGTGTAGTCTTCTACACTAGTCTTCTGGACGAGCCTTGCCAACTCGTCACATGCCTTCTGCCGGTCGTTGGTCACCCCGAACTGTTCCTCAGCTGCTTGAACAAAGTCTTGCCACGTTTGGACTGCTCCCACTCCATGTGCTTCCACTAGGTTTTGCCACCACAGGGCAGCTGCTCCTCGGAACTGACTGACTACAAACTCCACGTAGTACGCCTCGTCTTGGACGTGCATCAAGCGCAGATATTGTTTGACTTAAAATGCCCATTGCGTGAAGGTTCCCTGACGCGTGCCTTCGTATGTTGGTGGTTTGGTTGGCTTGACGGTCAGCAGGGCCGGCCGCTCTGGCTGCGGTCGTGTCCTGGCATCGGCCAGCGATGCGGCAGCTGCTACTGCCTCGTCCAGCTGGTTCTGGATTCGTTGGTTTATCTCGTTTTGTTGCACCTCCACATGTCGTGCCAGCTGGTTCCACCTATCGCCCAGCACTTGCTCGATGGCCGCTTGTAGTTGGTCAGGCGAGGCTTGTGACGGGCTTGGAGACCGGCTGTGCACACTCTCCGGTTGGCTCATGTTGTTTGGTTTTGTCTTGAGGCTCCCCTTCTTGGTATTTCCTCATGGGTCAGTCGTCGACTATCGTTTCTGTGTCGTTTCGCGCCTTGGTTCATCACCCGATGCTCAAATAATGGGCAACTCAGCGCCCTATACTCTTATTCTTGAACTTCTCTTCCCTCGCTTTTCTTAATTCGCCCTCGGGGCAGGCCTTGCGGCTGACGCCTTCGTGACGTCCAGCCCTCGTGCCCTCGGGGCGGCCTCTTCGCTGTCGCACTCCGGCGCACAACGGTACTCGTCCACTCTCTCCTTCCGGGCCTCGTGCACAGCTGACGACTTCTTGACGTCCGGCTGTGCTGCCCTTCAAGGGAATCCAAGTTCTCTTTGTGCCTTGGTGCCCCGCCGCCTCAGGTCGTGGATCAGTCAGCACGAAGCGCCGCCTCAACTTGGGCACTCCGCTGGCTCCAAAACTAGTTGTAAGGGGCAAAACTACCGGAGGCAGATTGCTCGGCGATTTTGGTCGGGCAGCAGCTCAGGTTTGAGCGCGGAGACAAAGGCACAGAACCGCAGCAAACTTGGATTACAATGTTCAACTTGGACGGCTTTAAATAGCCGTCCAAGGGCGGGGTTTAGGCAGGCCAACCGGCATATGCCAGATTGGCAACTTTATGATGTTCAGATGTTCGAATTCAAACCCCTCCCGTGAACCCCGTTTTGTCCCGCGAGTCACCGTGACTAATCCCAACGTCATTATCACCCAATCTCAGTGGCGCACCCCGTGGGTCTGTCCCACGTGCCTTGACCCTGAACGGCACCCGGCTTGGTGTGCATCTCACACCCCGTTCCGTCTATATTAAATATCTATTGTACAACCCATGCCCGTTTGGCGCGGCTCAGAAACTATGGTACAATGACTACCCATGCTATTGTACAATGGTGTCCCGTATTGTACAAGCTTTCAAACGGCTGCCCTCACAGCATGTGTTTAGACACCATGGTATGTGTGAGATACTAATATCAGACCGCGGAACACAGTTTACATCAAAGTTCTTCAAGGCCCTTATGGAGCAATTGGAGATTAACCAGGCACTGAGTACAGCGTACCATCCGCAAACTGATGGTCAAACAGAGCGGATGAACAGGATTCTAGAAGATACGTTACGCCACTATGTTGGCCCACAGCAGGACCAGTGGGATTTACATCTCCCATTGGTAGAGTTTGCTATAAACAACTCAAAGCAGGGGAGCACAAAGTATACGCCCTTTTATCTAAACTACGGGCGACATCCAGTGACTCCAACAACCTTAGGCCTGCAGAATAGTCGAGAACATCGTGAGATACAATGCAGACTCAGGGATGAGCAGCAAACGGACCTTCAGGACAAATTGCCAGCGGTCAAGCAATTTGCAAATGAGATTGACATTGTGCTCAATGATGCAAAGCAACACCTCCAGGCAGCGCAAAATAGACAAAAGCAGTATGCAAATGCGCATAGGTCCGATGTTGCATATCATGTTGGAGACATGGTGTTGCTCTCCAGCAAAAATATAAAACTCAGGCATCCAGGATCTAGGAAGCTACTTCCCTTGTGGTTGGGACCCTTCCAGATCATTGAGCAGATCAACCCAGTGGCTTACAAGTTGGAGCTCCCAGATTCTATGCGAGCTCTCTATCCAGTATTTCACGTATCCATATTGAGTCAATACAAATCAGGTCCAGGTCTCACTCGTCCCCCTCCTCCAGTGGAGTTGGATGGTGAGCTGGAATACGAGGTGGAACGGATTCTAGACAAACGAATTAGTCCGTTCCATTCCTGGCATAAGAAGATGTTACAATACCTCATTAAATGGAAAGGCTTTGGCCATGAACACAACACATGGGAGCCTTTACAGAACCTGACGCATTGCAATGAGCTCTTACAGGCCTACGAACTGCAGCAGCAGTCGTCTGGATCCGGCCCTACGGTTGGTCGCCGACGCAGAGGTGGTCAGAAACGGACTCGAGTGATGCCTTGCGTATTCTCAGGCTGACACATAGTGTGCATTTGCGTTCAGGATGCAGACGTAGCTGCAGGGTGGACCCCTCGCACTACGGGCCGTTCGGGTTCAGGTGGTGGTCGCGGCCGTGGCCGTGGCGCCCCTCGTCCGGCACCTTGATACAGGCCTCGTTTGGGGATTTGGGTTGATACACAGACAAACTGTGACCGCCAGTTCTGTGGCCCTATGATTGGGATCCATCAGGTGTCAGCATCAGGCACCAGACTCTTGTGGGTGACCGACTATTTCTTTCCAGTGGACCCATGGTTGGGTTGTATTGTACATGTCATGCCTTTGTTTCGTGTGATATGTTTTCTGTTTGTTTTGTGTATTCTTGACTCCGGGACGGAGTCTTTCCCGGCGGGGGACGCCTGTAATGCGCACCGCCTTTACAATATATATTATTATCACTTCACCAGTACTTTACCAGGAGAGTGCCTGGGTTGGCAATGGCATCTCTAAACTATCCCATCCTTGGGAATATCAGGCAGGCCATAGTACTGGAGTACTTGGCACTGTAACAGAACTATCCAGCAGTGGATGAGTCATCAGGGATCAGAGTGACCCGCCGGTCGCCAGCCGGTGTACTGCGAGAGATGGGTGCAGTACTTAATGGGTCTTGGAGTCTGGTTTGGGGTTCCTTTTCCCTCTTGGCGCCACTGCGAGCTACAGTTGTGCAAGTATTGGAGGTCGGTCTTAAGCTGGCGTGCGTGCCGGCACCCGTTAGGTGCTTTTATGAAAGGATACTGGATTGTCGACACGGTGTGGGTGGTTGGGTCAGTCTGCCGATCGCAAGATTGGCATGCATGAGTAACTACTGATCTATCTTAGTTACTGACTCATGCTGATGTGTAGACCCATGTGGTATATACAGCATTGTGTCACAGTCTGTATGGACGTGGATAATGTAAAGCAGAACACTTGGAATAAAATCTGGCGTGGTTTGTTCTATATGTCTAACTGAAGTTCAGTTTGTACAATAGCGGTAACACCTATTCAGAAGGTGCTGTTGTATGCAAACTAAGGGTAGCAGGTCCGCTTGTGGAACTGCACTTACCATCTCCTGTACGACTGCGCGTACGGTGGGAAGTGTATTGCTATCTGTTTCTAGATCACGAATACAACTTACTGCTCAGGAGGACTGCGAAACTGTTGGCGTTGGCTTGGTGGTCGAGCGCGCGGAGTACTACCATAGCACGCACTTTAATGACCGTCATCTACTGTCGTTTGTGACAGTTTTCGAGGCCTACCATTCTGTGCGTATCTTCGAACATCATTCTCATTTTCTCCCCATTTTCGAGAATGGTGCAACACCACTGATGATGATGAGGTTGCTCAAACAGGTCATCTCGGTAGGGGTACCCAGAAAATCGCCACACCATCCAATGCCCGCACACTTGATCGAACGGGCAACCTGTACTGCCACCACGCGCCTGGACGGGCCAACCAACCAGCCGCTCGCGGACAAGGGCGCCTGTTCCAACGCGTCGTCCGCCAAAATCTATTGCTGCCTCCGCGCTTTTTTTTGCGGGCGCAGGGGCTGGACCGGCCGGGTCGCCGATTATGTCGCTGTCCCACCCGCAGGGCCCGCCCCCCCTCGGCGCCGGGTTCGGTCCCGGGCCCGCTCGGACCCTGTCCGCCGGCCACGCAGCCGACGAGCTCTGCCTCGTGGGATCGCCCGTGGGCGGCTGCCGCGAAGGCGGCATGGCAGCCCTGGACATGCGCCCCTCGGGCGCCGCCCAGCCCGGCTGCGACTCCGTCAAGATCGCCATCAAGTTCCTGCTGAGCAACGTGGCCGCGGGCGTGGTCATCGGCAAGGCGGGGTCCATCATCACCGAGTTGCAGGAGCACAGCGGGTCGCGCATCCAGCTGTCGCGCAACAACGTCTTTTACCCGGGCACGGTGGAGCGCGTGCTGCTGCTGACGGGCAGCGTGAAGAACGTCCTCGTGGCGCTGTACCTCATCCTGGTCAAGCTCACGGGGCGGGCGTCGGGCAATTCCGCCGGGTCTCCTGTCAAGGCTGGGAGCCCGACGGGCGGGGCGGAAAACGGAGACGGCAGCCCGGGGGGGGAGCCGCAGCAGCCACGCGGCGAATCGGAATCTTCGGGCGGCTCGCCGGCCAGCGGGAAGGATGGGGACGGCCAGGACAGCCCGACGCAGCTGAAAATCGTGATGCCCGCCGCGGTGTGCGGCGCCATAATCGGCCGCGGGGGCGAGACGATCCGCTCATTCGCCGAGGACTCGGGCGCCAGCATCTCGGTGTCGCCCCAGGAGCGCGGCGGTGGCCGGCTGGGCGACCCGCGCCCCCCGGGCCCCGCGCCTGACCGCATCGTCACCGTAACCGGCGGCGTCAGCCAGATCCTGCGCGCCGTGGCGCTCATCGTCACCACCGTCGCGGAGGACCCTAACTACGTGAATAACGTCGGCCTGTCGGTGAACTACGCGCCGCTGAGAGCGGGGGCGCCGCCCCCGCCGGGCGCATTCCCGCCGCCGCGCGACGCCGGGATGCTCAACGGTGGGGCCGGGTTCCCATTCCCAATCAGAACCGGCTTCGCGCCGGGGATGCCCCCCCAGGAGCCGCCCGGGGCGTTCCAAGGGCCGATCGGGAGCCCCGGCCTGTCTGAGGTCAAGCTGGCTGTGCCTGACGAGCACGTGGGCGCGATCATCGGCAAGGGCGGGGAGATATTGGCGCAGCTGCAGGCGCTGGTGGGCGTCAAGGTGACGATATCCGGCCGGGGGGAGTTCACGCCAGGGACGCGCGACCGCAACGTGTGCATCTCCGGCCCACGGGACGCCGTGCAGATCGCGCAGCTGCTGGTGACGCAGAAGTTGAACGAGAGGCTGCACCAGCTGCAGCGGTGAAACCGCGGGGGCGATGCCGGCCCCGGAAGGAAACTTTCAGAAACGATTGCCCAGGGACCGCCGTTGGGAGTGGAGTGGAGTGGAGTGGTGCCCGTGTAGAGAGATGGAGGTGGGGACCACCCTCCGCCGGGAGCTGGTGGCGCGGCGGGGCGCGGTTCTGTCAAGGAATGTTGCGTGGGGGGTTTGCAAGGTTGGTTGTGGAGCCAGGATGAGCAGGAGTCTTAGGTACCGCCAAGAACGTTGCGAGAATGCGGCGAAGGAAAGCAAGAAAGCGTGGGGAGGGCTGGAGGGTGTTGCTCTGAAGGACAGTGCTTCACGGTTGCTTGAGGAGAGGCACCTTGGGTGTGCACTGGCACCGCTTAGGGGGCCGCGAATTTTTGTTCTTGCCTGCAGTTTGCTAGCCAGATACCTGGGTGAAAGATGCGAGGGCCCTGGTGGGGGATGCCTCTGGTGCCTGCATTGAACACTTGTCGATGTTGCCGTGCATGTCTGGGCTGTCCTTTTGGTGTTGAAACTGGCGTCTTCGTTGCCAAGGATGGTTGGTTCTTTCGCAGCCAGCAAATGGCTGATCGATTCTTCCCTGCGTATTGTGCGTTCCGCCAGTTGGCCTGGTGCGCCACAAGCTACAGTCCCTCCATGTTCGGACAATAATCAGCAAGTGTGCACTCCGGGCTGGGAGATTGGCATGTTGCTGAGGCTGGGGCTTGGGCATGCATGACCTGGTGGTTGTGGGGACGTATCAAGATTGGTGGGTGGGGGGGGGGGGGGGGGTAGGAGAGTGATAGGTATAGAATAGGGCAACATCGGCATGGCATCTGGGTGTTTCAGCCACCACGCCTCCCCCAACCCCCTTTTTGTTAGGTTGGGATTTGTTTTGCTGTGTATTGGGCCAGAAAACGCCCTTGCATGTGTGTGTTTGCGTGTGTGTGTGTGTTTGTGTGTGTGTGTGTGTGTGCGTGGGTGTGGGTGTGTGCATGTGTGTGTATGTGCTCTGCTGCTGTTGGTATGTTGCCAGCTGGTTGCTCTGCCCCCTTCATCTGCCCCTTGGTTCGTTCAAATCTTGGACTCGCCGAAACCCCTGGTGAACAGTGCAGACTCGGTCATAATGTGCGCTGGGACATGCGCCTTCGCCAGCGCCAGCAAGTGTGTCGCTTTTTGGTTTAGTCCGATGCCACTGGGCCAGTTTGAAGGTTGGCAATGGGAAACGCTGTGCAGCCAGGCCTGTTGCCTCAGTGAAGCGGCCATGCAATAAGGTTGACTCGGACGGTTGTGAGAGTGCTGCTTCATAAATTCCAGGCTGTCCATCCTGAGGGTTGGTTGATGGTGGGTGGCCCCCCCCCCCCTGGAGACTCTGGATCTCTTTGGCCAGTTGGTGTGCAGGACGAAGTGTCGGTGGCATTGTACATAGGTATCTCTGTTGTGTGCGGACTGCACGGATCCAATTTCTTCACACAGCTGCCTGAGGCTGAACGAATGGGGGGCCAGTTGCTGGGCGGTTATGCACTCAAGACGTCGTCCTTCTGGCACTCGATGGGTGGTCAGGCGCGCACACATGGAACCTGCAGCATCGTCTGCCCTTCTGGTATTGGTGGTCGTGGCCAATACCTCTGGAGTGTCAGCATGAATACCCCTTGAATTGGTAGCTAGGTCACCATGGAGGTTGAGGTGTGATCAGGTTTGCATGCCAGGGTAGCCATTGGGTTGCTGATGTGTGTCTGATATGTGCAACCTCATATGCGAATGTGACAGGACATGCGGACTTAGGGGCAATCAGAGACAAGGACCACAGCCCATGCATGGGACGTGTAGAGTAACTGACTGTACGTGCAGTTCGTTTTGATTTCTGTCTGTATCTACTCTGTGGTCTACTGGCAGCGCTGCAGCCTTCATCTTAACAGCAAGAGGAATTTTTGCCTCGCTGTTGATCGCAACTAGTGACCTGCATTTTCAGCAGTACCTTCATTTGCAGAGTCGTTGAACTGCTGCAGCACTGCGCCTTCGTGTGGTTGGTGCATTGACGCGTCCCGGAACGTCAGAGAGCAGACATGGATTTGAGAAATGCGTTTCCACACCACCGCCCTTGCCGACGTGGAAATCTGGTGTGGAAACGCTCGTTCTGAGAAGTGCACAACAGCACCTAGGTGTTAGATGCTCGCCGACATGAGCGTCACGGCAATTCTAAATGGTGTATCACTATCCGGTGTGAGCTTCAGTGGAGAGCATGGTACCACGAATTCAGCTGTGAAAATTGGCAGCACGCATTCCAGCGAGGAGCTGCCCCCGCGAGTTGTGATGTGAAGAATGGCTGTATGGCTTCCCTTAGGAGGAATGTCCTGGTGTGGTAGTGGGACGCCAGTTCTACAAATGGTACCGGTTTGTCTGCTTCTGGCCGCCTTCGCTTGAATGCTGTGCCATGCAGCGGCGGCAACTGCTAAAATGTATGCTCCTCACGGAGTCCATCGTGTTTCATGCTTTTGATGCCACAGCGCCCCTACAAGGCTGGTATGAGAACTGCATCTTGATGCACACAACATGAGAGGCACCGGGTTCGAGGACCATGTGTGCATGCACAACACCACAACGGCACCAGGCGTTTCCGTGCAAGCTGGCTTTCAAGTTACTGAATGCAAGAAATGCAACCGATCGACAGTTTCAGTGAGAAAGGTTCTACAGAAACGCCCACAAAAATACTAGTGATTGGTGCTGCACCCCACAAACTTGCTGCTTCTGCTGTTTATCCGCATGAGAGGAATGTCACCTATCCAGCGAGCGACACCGTGAGGTCGCACAACTAACGAGGAAGTTTCAACTTCAGGAAAGGGGTCATTGCCCCCGTTGTTCTGTTCAAGCCTGCTGACACAATCAAATAATCAAAATAAATTTGTTCATAAGCGCAGTTCCTGTGCCGCCCACACGTCGTCTGGCCTGTGAGACAAGGGCGCATCAGCAACCCTAAAACAATCCACCGCCCAAAGCTAACCACCACCTAGAACAACCTTGGGCTCAACTGTTTCATGGCCATGCACTGCACACTTGCGTGTGTGGCAACACCGTGTGCCCAGGCTCCCTATCTCTGCTGCGTGCCTATTGACCGAGGTGCTGGAAGGGATATGGACCTGTGACCCCTACTTCGCCTGGCTAGCCTGCCTCCCCCCCCACTCTTCAATCCCTCTGTCTTCACAAGCACAAAGCCACCATTGACGCTGCCCAAAGACGATCGGTCCAATCCATTTCTGCTGTTGCGCCCATTCGCATGGTGGTCGTCCAGCACTCGATCCTCTATGATTGGAGACTGCTGGCCTCCTACTGGAAATGTTGGCCTCTTGGTCACACGTCTGGGCTGAGTGAATTCCACTCCGTCCGACACTGTTCGCAATGGCGGTACTTGGGGGTGTTGAGTGGGCCCCACCTCTGCTCCGTCTGATATTGACCGCGTCAGACTGCTATCCACAATACCAGCGCCCGCACCCAAAGATAATGGGACATGCGCATCAACCTGTGGGGGCCTGGATGGAGATGCTTTCTTGAGCGGACCGGACTGCTGTTTTGAGCGACGCTTTGACACACCTTCCGTGCCCATTACAGGGGCCCTGTCTGGCACTTGCTCCAATGGTTTGACATAAGGCTTCTTTGAGCGACGCTCAGGGACAGCCTTTGTTTCCTCCACGGTGGCCCTTTCCTGCTCCTGCCTCGTAGAGCTGGATGTTGAAGGCGGATTGGGTATTTCCAGGTCCGGCTGGAACACTGTCTTGGGAACAGATTGCTGTCTCGGCTGACGTCTAGTGACAACCTCCTGCCTCTCTGCAGAGCTCTGAGCCCCACGCTGCCTTGTGGAACTTGATGTCGAGGGCGGGCTGTGGAGATTCAGGGACATCTCCCCAGCGCCCTCCCCTTCACTCTTCCCCGTCTCAGATGGCTCCCCGCCCTCTGTCCCTCGGCTTGCGCTGCGGGACCCCACTCCCCCCTCGTCCTTGCACAGCCCCACCATGGACAACTCCCCGGACGCCTCGTT
Organism: Ostreobium quekettii; assembly: GCA_905146915.1. Classification (NCBI taxonomy): domain Eukaryota; kingdom Viridiplantae; phylum Chlorophyta; class Ulvophyceae; order Bryopsidales; family Ostreobiaceae; genus Ostreobium; species Ostreobium quekettii. Next base: position 31,408 of record CAJHUC010002173.1, read on the forward strand.
GCTCTCCGTGCTGTGTATCAACTCCAGCTGCTCCTTCATGAGCCCATTGATCGCCATCACCACCATCCCCGCCGCTTTGAGCAGCTTGGGGTGGGCCAGCTTGGCATGGGCCTCCACCAATGGCGCAGACTCCGCCCTGCTGAGAAGGTCCCCCATCATCCACTCGTGCTGCTTGGCCTGCCTCACGTTCAGGCGCTGGGTGGGGTTCACCTGCAGCAGCTGGGACACCAGGTCCTTGGCGGCCGGCGTCACGCTGCTCCACACCGGGTCCGCGAAACTGTACAGGCCCTGCCTGATCTTGGAGTACATCACGGCCTCGTTGGCGTCGTAGAATGGCGGGAAGCCGGCCAACAGGATGTACAGGATCACGCCGGCGCTCCACATGTCCACCGACTTGTCGTATGTCTGCACGTCGCGGCGGAGCACCTCCGGCGCCACAAACTGGGGTGTGCCAGCCGCAGTGCTCATCTTGCTGACCGTGCGCTTGGCCAGGCCGAAGTCCACGATCTTGATGCGGTTGATGTTACCCTTCTCCACGAGGAGCAGGTTCTCCAGCTTGAGGTCGCGGTGCGCCACGTCGCGGTCGTGCAGGTAGCCCACGCCCTCCAGCAGCTGTGGCGGCAAACGGCACCCGGTTAGGGACAGCAACAAGCGCACGTGTATGTGTGAGTGTGTGTGAGTGGGTGGGGTGGGGTTATGGGTGTGGGGGGGTGAGGGGCGAGGAGGACGCCGGGCTACGTCCAAAGGACCCAGCAAGCGCCTGCAATCCACAAATGCTGCCCAACATTACCCCCCCCCCCCCCCTGCCCTCCCCTCCCCACCCGATTCTCCAGCTTCGCCATGCAAAAAACCGGCGATCGAACCGCGGTGGGCGCTGCCGCGGCCGGGCGGGCAACGATGACGGCAGGCCTGTGCGGGCATTCTCCCCCCGGCGTGGCCCCGCGCGGGGTCAGGAGCCAATCCCGCCCCGGGCCCCCGCCCACCTGCCGGAACACTATCCGCGCGTCGTCCTCCGTGTACCGGTGCTCCTTCCGCTCCAGCAGTGCGTCCAGCAGCATCCCGCCCTCCAGCAGCTCCGTCACAATGTACACCATCTCCTTGCCCACGTAGAACTCCCGCAGCGACAGCACGTTGGGGTGGTTGGTCTTGGACAGGATCTCGATCTCCCGGAACACCTCCGCGCGGCTCAGCTCGTTGGGGGGCGCGTCCGGGTCCGGCAGCCGCATCACCTTGCACGCGCACCGCTCGCCGCTACGCTTGTGAGTCACCTGGCGCACCGCTGCGAAGCCGCCTGTCCCCAGCAGGTCCCCCCACTTGTACACCTTGCGCAGGGCCACCCGCATCCTCTTCGGCGACAGCATCATCCTCGCCTCGACGCCCATCTGATCGAGGGGCACGTCGCGCAGCGTGGCCTCGACCCCCACGGCCATGTCCGCGCCGCGAACGCCGTTCCCCGCCACGGACGGCCCCTCTCCGCTCCCGGCATCCCCGGAAGCGGCCGCGAAGGGCCCCGCCCGAACTCCATTGCCGCCGGCGCCGCGCGGGCCCCCGCCCGCCTGAACGTCAGCCGATGCCCTGCCCCTGCCTCGCAGCCAAGCCAGCATCCGCTGGCCCAGCAGCCGGCGCCTGGAGCGTCGCCACAGGTGGAATCGCTTGCCCATGGCCGCACCGCCCGCCGCTCCAAGGCACCCGGCGGGGGTACGTGTGTAGGTTGGTGTGGGATGGCCTCTGCGCGGCCTGCACTGGCTTCAAACTCGCCCTCACTCTCGGCATAAGCCGCAACATTGGGCCCCGGAGGAGTGGGCGCCGATTTGGGTCCCTCTCATCGACTCGGGAGCGCGTGGGGTCCGCGGCGGTGTTGTCCGCGGCGCGGAGTGCTTGAGTCATGCCAGATGGGCCGTACGTCGACGGGGAGTCCGAAGTGCGAGAGCGATCCCGTGAGCTGCCCCCAAGGCCACGAAAGTGTGACCGCGCACGGCGTTTGATGTAAGGCCCACCTTCCTCCCAGAAAGGCTTGACGCGCTTGCCGACGCCGGCTACCCGCCGGCTACCCCCTTGGCCGACGCCGGCGCCAGACAGAACTACCTTCACGGTGGAGAAGGGGCTATTGACCTGCAAGGTTCAGGCGTTCGCAAAAGCCATGAGCAAAAAAAAAAGGTTAAAAGATGCACCTAACGTACCAAAGAAAGTAAGGGGCACTGGTCAAGATCGTACCTGCGGACCAACACAATGTGGGGCTAGAAGAAATGCAACAGCACGTAGGTGAGCGCGGATGCCAGACAGGACCACCGCCAAAAGAGCCAAATCTACGAATATTATCAAGACTTGCGGGACCGGCACCCCAAAGTAAACAGTACATTAACAAACCGAAGAAAAAGGGGGCGCCGAGCCACGATGGGGCACAGTAGAAGGGCCAGATCCCAAAAGCAAGCAAAGGGCCACACTGGCCACCATAGAAAAAGAGGCAGCGAAATCAATCAGTACAAGAAATCAACTTGATCCGCACCAAAAAAGTGGGGCCAAGTATCGTATGCCGGGTTAGCACCACAGCTCTCGACTGTAAACGGTGCTCGCCAGTGGCCAGCTGCCAAGGCTCTCACTTGGAGTGGCAACCCATTTTCCTGCGCCCCGCGCCCCGCTCGCCCGCTCTCTTCCCCATCATGTTTGTGGGATCGCTGTGGGTGGTGGTGGCATTGGTTTGCGTCCTTCTCGCTACCGCGTTGGGCACCCCTCGTCCTGGGCGCCGCCGCGGGCGTGGCCGTGGGAGGCGCCGGGGCTCCGCCCCCCCCTCATCCCGGCCCAGCTCCCTCTTTGCGGCCCGCGGCTGCTGGATGGCACCATCGTCTTATGAGGACCCCGCTGACGACGCCCCTTCTGCCTCGTTGATTGGCCCTTCCGGGCCCTTCCTCGGGACGCCCCGGCTTCACTGATACGAAAAGCCTGTGAGTGTGGGGTTCCTGCCCTCTTTGAGCCGCGGACCCACCTCGCCGGGCACCTAGGTCCTTACAGGGCACCTAGGCGGGACCACCCCTCCTACTCCCATATCCATATAAGTATAATGGTTACCGTGGGACAAGGAATACAATACGATCTTGGGCAGGGCATCCCCCACACCAAGGACCATTAGCAGGGCGTCCCCCACATCAGGCCGGTGCGCGTAACATTCGTCCCCCTCAGGGAGTGGGGCGTCCTCGTCCCAATATATGGATATGGGAGCAGAAACTTTATGTGTATGTGAATAGAACTGGCTGTGCGATTTGCCACATGCCCAGTTGGTATACACTACACAGTTAGTGGTGAAGAGAAAGAGTGGTTGTTTTTACATGACCTCCCGGTCTTCACAACCCTCATTAAAACTCTTCCTCAACCAAATGGCTGGAATGTTCGACCTCCCGGCCTATGATCTACGACCCCTAGAGTGGGAACCACCAAACGCCCATGCAGGGGTGCGCCGGCCCGGTGCGGGACCTCGTCCTCGCCCGTGGCCACGCACACGCATAGCTCCACGAGGTGCCGGCACGAGCGGGTCAAGATCCAATCTTTCTCTATTCAAGATCGCAATGGACATAGCGTTCATGTGTCCAAATTGCGTCTTGGCACGGGGGGCGGTGTACCCAGTATTCTTCTGGGCCCATCTCAGGAGAACCTGTCAAAGCATAGTCACACATGAGCATGTCTCAGTATGTACATCCCGTATTTTATGCAGTTTGCATTCGCATCACAAGTGTTCTGCCATTTTCAAATACTTGAACCAGTTCCTGTGCATTTGCAACTGACTTTGCTGATTCCCAGCTATTATGCTCATGTCCATACTCCAGCCATTTGACAAGGTACTCAACATAGTTTTTGCGTCTCCCACGCTTTTTAATTCTTTTATCAAGGATACGTTCAACTTTATACTCCAGTTCACCTTTGATCTCGATAGGTACTGGGGGTGGCTGTACTCTGCCACTTGCCTTATAAGGCTTGATTTTCGACACATGAAATACTGGATGTATCCTACGCATGCTTTCCGGGAGTTCTAGTCGATATGCGACAGAACCTATCCGGTCGAGGATGGTGAAGGGCCCAATCCACCTCGGTAATAATTTTCGAGTTCCAGGGTGCTTGAGGGTGATATGTTGTGTCGAAAAGAGGACGTCATCTCCTTTATTAAACGACACATCCCTCTGATGGCGGTCAGCATGCTTCGACTGCCTATCCCGTGCTTTTTCCAAGCACGCCCTGGCCTCTCTCAGCGCTGATTGGACACGGTGATCAAATCGTGTCACTGCTGGTAATCCCTCCACGAGGGGTATACCGGACTGCCTCAAATAAGGCTGCTGTGCCCTATCAATGGCCACTGCCAAGCCACGGGCATTCGGATTGTCATAGCCCTTCAAAGGCTTCCGAATCTGCACCCCAAGAGCTAAGGGACTCTTTGGGTGCCTCCCGTAATTCAGATAGAACGGGGTCTCTTGGGTGGAACTGTTTTTCGAGTTGTTCATAGCAAACTCGGCCATGGCTAACAGTTCATCCCATGCGTCATGGTCAGAATGCGTATAGCTTGCGTAAGTAATCCTCCAGAATCCGATTCATGACTTCGGTCTGGCCATCCGTCTGTGGATGGTACGCAGTGCTCATGTTGAGCTGAATCTTCCACCTCTCGGCCAGGTACCGGTAAAACCTGGAAGTGAACCGAACGTCTCTGTCGGACACTATCTGAGAGGGGAGGCCGTGGTGCCTTATCACATTCTGCACCAGCAGGTCAGCTACTCCTTCTGCGGAGAGCTCGGTGGTCATGGCTGCAAGGCGGACCATTTTGGTCAGTCTATCAACGAATACGACGATAGCATCATGACCTCCCTTAGTTTTTGGCAGTTGAGTGATGAAGTCCATGGACAATTCGGTCCATGGCTCCCCAGGAATACCCAATGGCTGTAATAAGCCTGGGGTCTTTTGACGAGGATACTTAACCTGTTGACAAACCAGGCAAGTATCGATGTACGACTGTACTTCTCGTCGCATTCCTGGCCACCAGTAATGCCGCTGGACCAAGTCCAGGGTCTTGGCTTGACCAAAGTGTCCCGCACTTGGATGGTCGTGAGCCAACTGGCAGATCTCAGTCCGCAGACTGGCAGGTATATATACCTGATTGCCTCGCAGCCATAACCCGTCTGTACAGCGCATCTCTTGCTGCTGTCTTACAGACGTAAGCTGGGGATCTTTGCCATAGGCCTGACGGATCCTGGAGGCTAGATCTTTGGCCTCTACCATCTCTCCTGCCTCTCTTTGGCTTCCCCGCTTATGCACTACCCTTAAGCCACATACAACCAGTTGACTTTTCCTCCTAGCCACCTGCTCATCCGGCGATGGAGGAATGCGAGAGAGTGGATCAGCCACATTCTTTCGTCCTGGGCGATATTCCCAGTCAAAGTCAAACTGTTGTAAGATTTCTGACCACCTGGCCTGTCTCTGGCTCAGCTGTGGTTGTGACTTAAGGTAGGTCAACGGACAGTGGTCCGTTACCAGTTTGAAGCGTGTTCCTTCAAGGTAACACCTCCACAACTGGACAGCGTGGACTGAGGCTAAAGCCTCCTGGTCCGTCACGCTGTAGTTCAACTCTGCTGGGAGGAACTTCCTGCTCGCATAACAAACAGGGTGATTGTCCTGCATTAGGACCGCCCCTACAGCAGTTTGCGAGGCATCTGCGATGACCTCGAATGGTCTTTCAGGATCTGGCATCTTGAGCAAAGGAGCGGTGGTCAAACACTCCTTTATGTGCTCAAACGTTGATTGACACTTCGACGTCCACTCCCACTTGCCATTCTGTTTGGTCAAGTCTGTCAAGGGAGTTGCCATTTTCGAATAGCCTTGAATGAACTTTCGAAAATAGTTAGCCAGTCCGAGGAACTGCTGTACGTGCTTCACGCACTGAGGTACAGGCCAGTTCTTCACCTTCTCGATCCCTTCGGGATCTGGGCGTATTCCTTCTTGAGACACTATATGTCCCAGGTAGGAGATTTCCTCCTTATTGAACTGGCACTTGTGCATTCGACAGTATAGCTTTTGCTGTCGCAGCACTTCTAACACCTGTCTTAGGTGTCGTATATGCTCTTCAGCAGTTTGGCTAAACACCAGGATGTCGTCCAAGTAAACTAGGATGTGTTTGCCGATTTGGTCACCAAATATATGGTGCATTGTCTGCTGAAATATCGCAGGGGCGTTCGCAAGTCCAAAGGGAAGTACCTTTAACTCGTACAAGCCCAATGGCGTGACAAACGCCGTTTTGGCACAATCGGCCTTGTCGATCTGCAGTTGGTAGTACCCTTGTTGCAAGTCTATGGCCGAAAAGACTTTGGCCCCTTGCAACTGATCCAACAGGGTATCTATCCTTGGGATCGGCCACTTGTTCTTGATAGTGGCTTTGTTCAATGCCCGATAGTCAATACACATTCGGAGGCTGCCATCTGGTTTTGGTACAAAAAGCACGGGGGCCCCGAATGGGCTACTGCTCTCCGTGATCAGACCTTTTCGCAACAGGTATTCTACCTGGGTTCCGATCTCCTCCATTTCTTTTGGGCTGTACCGAAAAGCAGGTCGCTTAACCGGTTTGGTCCCTTCCTCTAGTGGAATGGTCAGCGTTACGCCCCTATCCGGGGGTAGTCCCTCAGGGAGTTCATCAGGAAACAAATCCTTATACTCCTCTAAGAGGGATGTGATCTGTGCTGGTGGAACAGCATGAGATGTAGTCACCCGATCTGAAGTGGCCGAAGGGCCTGGTGCGTCCCCCTCAGGGAGATCGCCGACCCGGCAAACCAGAACCAAGCGTAAAGGAGAACCACGCTGGTAGGCTTGACGAGCAAAGCCCAACGAACACAAACGACCGATCCGGCTTGCCGGTGAGGAAGGGTGACGAGTGGGGCGAGGAGTACTGCGGAGAGTAATCTCACGGCCACGAGAAACCACGCGGATATGACCATGACGATAGTCAATGACACCGGCGTGCTCATAGAGCCAATGGTTGCCGAGGATGATGTCGTAATCGTCAGAGAGGTCTATAACCACGCAGTGGACTGCGTCCTTATACCCTTGAATGGTCAAGGGGACATCCACAACTCCCAAGGATGGGAGAGATATACCATCCGCTAAGAGAACTTCGTTTTCAACGGGAAAAGGATCTTCCCACGGAGGAGTGGAGAACTCCGTGGGGTCCACAATGCATCGCGTCGCTCGGGCCAAGCGGCGCAGGCGATTAAGGCGACGAAGTTGTCGATTAGACAGTGCATGTGGAGGGCGTAGCGTTAAGCCTAACCGACGACAACATGTCGGGTTGATATAGGCGGTACCAGTCGCCCCCGTATCAAAGAGAATGGAGGCGGGCTGATGCCCGACTTGACTGGTAAAGGTCAAACGAGGTTGGTCTTGTGAGACCCCTCGGATGTGGTGTTCCGCTGAACCCTCTGGGGGTTGATAATACACATTCACAGGCCAAGGGATGCCAGGCATCTCCTTGCGATGTGGACGATCAATTTGCGGTTGAGTAAACAACCGTGTACCCTTTGGGTAATGAACAAGGGTGCACGGCTGGCGCAACCTGGGATCGTCTGTGAACGTTTTCCATGCTGGAAGTAGGATACATGCACCGACGTGTGTAGGTGCTTTTGCTCTTTCAGCAAAATAATGGTCCAAGAATGGCGCAGCATTCTGGAAAGGTGGATTGATCCACACAAATTCATGAGCGAGCGGTTTCTGTAGGAAACTATTAGCTCACGAGTAGTATTGCTCACAAAGTGCGTTGTCCCCATTCGGGGTTCGCACATGCATCAAGTGTGAAACGATAAGCAACCAGTGCTTGTATATGCTGGAAATGCACAGGGTTCAACATGTGATCAGAACGATCTATTTCACTGTGCAGACCCTTTTGGGTCGTTCCCGGCTGCGCCGGAGTGTGAGACATTTTCATCACACGATTCACAGCATTCTGTGTAGTTCGCACTTTCAGAACAGGGACCACTAGTGCTGCATTCATTTGCACATCCATGGGTGCAGTTTGCAGTTTCAAACTCGTGATATTATGCTTCCGCATTGCCAAACACAGTTTGGTAGAAATTCTGCATGCGGATGATTGCGTTCAAGTGGGACTCACCGGCATCTGCGGGAGTACTCCACGCCCTTCGCATTCTCCGTGATGGCTTGCTGAAAAGGGCTTAAAACATCTAAAACAGCGGCCTGCCCTTTTCAATACTTCCACCGTAGTGGCGCGTAACTGCGCACTATTGGTGTCCATCTTCCCTTCCATTGGGTCGCGGATTTCGGCCAGCGGCTCGTATTCCCGCTCCTTTTGGGGTGCCTGTAGATTCATTGTGTTAGCAACACGAGAACTTTTGTACGTCATGCCTCCTTGACCTCTCGGTCTATTATTCAAAATGGGTTTGCCACGACGATCCACTATCAGTGCGTAGTATTTTTGAATAACTCTATTAGGAGCAAGACGGGTACTCGTGTGCGGTTTGCCATTCCGGCTTTCATTTCGACGAGAGCCATATGCCTTATATTCCTGGTCATATATTGGTCCCACTTTGTATAAATGCGCCCGCAGGCTGGCATAAGTGGTCCATTGCTCATCATCTTTATTCAAGAGGCATTTCCTCTTAATGTCTAGACGAAGTCCAGTATACAATGCATGCAACTTGGAAAAATCATCCAATTCGTTCTCACACTTGAGAAACATTTGTTCCAAGAGCTGCATGTATTTGATCGTATCGGGACCCGATGTCCCTGCCTTTGTAAAGGCTGCTATTTCCGACCGAATTTCGAAGTCGGAATATTTATGATCATAAAGTGTCTCCATGCCATATTTAAACTGTTCCCATGACAGTTGAAAGTCTGGCTGCGAGAGCACTTCTGCATCAATTGTTATCCCCCATATATGTCTCAACTGGGCTAGCAGGCCATGTTTCACTAACTCTTCAAGAGTATTCAGTGCTATCCATCCCCATTGTGTCCGGGGTGCCATAGTGGTTTTGAAATACATGATAATTTCTTGCAACCACTTGGTCAAGGCCTGTTTATCTTCATTCCACTCAGGGGGTTTCATGCCTTGACTATTCATCTTAGGCATGTTCATGCTCACCTGAGCTTCCCTTCCGGGTTGATAGTAAACCGGCGCGTAAGGTACCTCTTGTGCCGCTGCCAGATAGGCTTGTCCGGTGTAACCTGGTCCTAGAGGATCGTACCCCTCCGGAGGTGGGGGAGGCCCCATGTCCGCCCGATGTGGCTCAACAGCCTCAGCAGCCTCTACTCCAAACAGGAATTCCTCATGTGGAGGCTCCTGGGTCTGGAAATGGCTGGACGGATAATCGTACACCCTCTCGTAACTTCCCGATCCCCCAGGATGGGACGGGTCCTCATACACGGGTGTGGAGAGCTCCTCCGCATGTGGTCCCCTTCTGGGTTGATATGCCCTCCCGGGCTGAGCCGTCGTTCCTAGCTGGGTTGCCATCCCTGGCTGTGTTGCCAGCCCTGGCTGATAATACCGAACTGGTGGGTACATCGCAGGCTCCTACGCAAATGGAGACATCTCCTGCAGCCTCTGAATCTTCTGCTGCGTAATTTGCACTGGAGGCTGTGTCGCCCCCTGTCTAGTCTGCCCCATTGTATAAGGCCTCACCGGTTGTCTTGGTGCCACTTCAGGCTAAGCCACTGGATGAACCGGTGGGGAGGGACCTTCCTGTATCGATGGTCCCGGGGGCATTTGAACCGGTCCCTCTTCGGGGACTTTGCGGCCAGTTCTTTGGATGGCCTGCCACTCCGTGGCTGCTTCATGACCCTCCGGCACGTAGATCCCCAGTGCCGACTGCTGAGCATCAAAGAGGCCACGCAGTTTCACTGGTATACATTGGAGGGCGTCCCATGGGACTTGTGCACGATAGGGGGCATGGCCCCCGCGGGGATGATAATACCCCTTATAGTACACCCCTCCATGAGGGTCATGGAAGGCACCCAGCATATCCAAGAAACCCCTCGTGTCCTGAATGACAAGAGCATGAATTATTGGGGTTGATCTGGTAACTTTGTGCGGCACTTTTGCCCGACCACGTTGTTCTGCCGCCATCTGCTGGGCACGGCGTTCCTGGTAGCCAGGTCCCGGCTGCGCCGGTTTGTACTAAAGCTCCTGCCGTCCTTTTGAGGCCTGCTTCGATTCTTGAAGTTGCAGATATGCTGCATAATCTTCATCCCCCATCAGGGAGCGAAGCTGCGCAGCTTTCTCTGCATCCGCTTTTGCTTGCTGCAAAGCGGCTTCCTGCCTCTGCAGGACCTCATATGTCTCCCTTCTCTCCAGGGGAATGGAACCGGCAGGTTCGCCTGCTGAACCGAGATACACAACATCGTCGTTACCAGCAGAATCAACGATTTCTGCATGGGTACGCAATTTGGTGTTCTCCAGAGGTTTCAGCAAAGGCGATTCAACAGGAATGTCACCTGTGGTTAGCCTTCGCGGGCCTTGGGATCTCTCCTTAGCCTTTTCAGGCTGATCTCTCGCCTTCATAGGCGGGTCTTTCTCCTCTGCGGGCGAATCCTTCGCCTTTGCCTTTTTAGGCTGGGACTCCTTTCCTGGCGCCTTCTCCGCCTTGGGACCGCTGGTCACCACAACCGATGGCGATGCCTGTTCCGGTTGGGTGGGGACAAAGCGGGCAGGGCGGTGTACACCGCTATCGCTGCCGCTACTGTCGCACTGATCTGCCCTGCGTGTGGAGGTCCCCTCCTTCATGGCAATTCGGGCGAAAGCCTTGGCCTGCTCAGCTGGGTCCAGCTTGTCGGCCGGCGGTTTAGCCTCTAGGCGTTGCGCCTTTTGGCTGCCTCCTGTGGAGAAAAACCGCTTGATCTCAGCCTTACGTTGGCGTTTGTGAGCTTGTTTACGCTCATACTTGTCGGGATTCAATTGACGATCCCGTTCACGCCTCAGTGCTTTCAGCTCTCTTCGCTGATTAGCCTTTCTGGCCTTTTGCTCGTCCAACTTCTTGGCACGAGCAAACCGATCTCTATTACAAATTCGTCGTCTCTCTTTCTCCATCCTATGCACTTGTGCTCGGGTGGACATATCCCTCGGTAATGGAGATGCACAAGATGAAAACGACAATTCAGAGATCTCCTCCCACTGTTCATGAGGATCATTGGGGTCTGGTCTCTCTGGACTCCTCTCGCTCAAGTCCCATGGTTCTGGGATATGTCTGACCGCAAAGGCCATTTTTTCTGGCCAGTTCGGGTCCTCCTTGGCAATCTGATCTGCCATACCAGGACCATACCACCTTTGGATCCTCACCAGTCTGGTGGTGGTTAACCGTTCCCCAAACTGTTCGGCGGCCATCTGCCATCCTTCATCAAGCTCATCAATGAGATCACTGTGGAATTTTGTCCACATTGCACGGCACGGTGGTTGCCGGCTATAAGGATCTCCAGTATCTGGAATAAGTTCCAACACCCTTGAGCTTTCTCCAGGTCCCCATTCCGGCAACGCAGGCCTCCGGGGACTCCAGTTATGACCTTCCGGCCTTGGCGGACTTTTTCCGCATACTGCTTGAGCACTTTCTGTGAGCGACTCATCTCCCGTCCCGTCCGATCCACTAGGTGTTTTTACATGCACCTGGGATTTGAGCCGCAGCTCTGGGATCTTGACCTTCCGGCCTTTCACTTTCTCAATTCGCCTTGAGGCTTTGGCCTCCCGGCCTTTGTATGGAGATTTCCGACTTCCCATCGGTCGCTCAACTGGCGATGGTCTCTTCCGCTTAGGCCGCTGCTTGCTGGTAACCTTCCAGTCGCCCTCGGCTTCTGGAATGGTTGGCATGGGCAGCTCCGACGGACTGGGGGCCCTCACGGCCTGCACCACTTGTTGGGCGCTTTTCTCCTCTGCCTCCCGTGCCCGCTGTTTTTGCTTCAGGAGACGGTTGCTCAACGCCTTGACTTGGTCTTCGGCGGAGGTTTTGGCCTCTTCTGCCTTGCGGCTCTGCTGCTTCGCCTTCTTCATGGCCACCTCGTTTTCTCGAGCTTCTTTCTTGCCCTTGTTGACGGCGATCTCCAGTGAGGCGATTCTCTCAGTAGTATCTTCATCCCGCTTCTCCCTCGCCTTCTTGGCCGCAGCGTTTGCCACTTGCTCCAAGAGTTCCATGATACCAGGGGTCTGCAGCAATGCCACCATGGTCCCCTGATCTTGCTCTTGTTTCTTCTCCGCCGTCGGTGGGGCACCCGCTTCGCTCATCGGTTCATCTTCCCTTACGGGTGCTGAAGTGGCTGTGGAGGGTCCAGCCTTGTCCTCCCGGACTTGTTCTCCTCCTTGCCCATGCCGGGCTTTAATATCACCAACCGAGGTCGGTGTCCCCTCCCGGGGTGTTCCCATCTCTCCCGATGCATCGGGGGTACCTTTACGGGCAGACGTGTCCGATTCCTCGGCCTCCATTGAGGAGACCGGGGAGGGAACCCGTCGCTCCGAGCTTGCGCGTCCGCCCAGGCGGAAGCGTGGTCGCCACCCTCAGGTGGCTCCGAAACCAAATGATACGAAAAGTCTATGGGTGTGGGGTTCCTGCCCTCTTTGAGCTGCGGACCCACCTCGCCAGGCACCTAGGTCCTTACAGGGCACCTAGGTGGGACCACCCCTCCTACTCCCATATCCATATAAGTATAATGGTTACCGTGGGACAAGGAATACAATACGATCTTGGGCAGGGCGTCCCCCACACCAAGGACCATTAGCAGGGCGTCCCCCACATCAGGCCGGTGCGCGTAACATTCACTCCATTGCCGTCCGAGTTGACACTCCTTTGGGAGTTCCCGCAACACCGACGGGCCCGCCAGCTTCCCCTGCCAGTGGCCGTCCCTCTGGGCCCTGTCCTTTCCCCTCGACCTCTGACCCCTGACCCCTACAGCCGTCTCCTTGCTGCTGCCGCTTCCGAGGCCTGCGCAGCCATCACTCCAATCGCGATTGGTGGGCGGCGCGGCCGCATCTCTGCCAGATCAGAGATGACCTCTTCACCAGTGCTGAAGACTCGCCTGACTACGACTAGATCCTCGCCCACAAGGCTGAGTTGCCCCTTGCAGGGCTTCCACCTGCCCGGCCCCCCTTCCTACCCCTGGGAGCCAGCCGTTGTTGACCTACGCTCTGGCGTCTATGCCCGCCTACGACACCTCCGGCACGCCGTCCCTGCCCACACGCGGTGGGCCAACGGCCGGCCTTCCACCCGCTCCCCACGGCACCATCGCCGATGTTGCCCTAAACTATGCCCGCCTTCGTTCTGACTTGGGGGTGGGACCCCTTCCATCCGCCGCGGCGCCCGC
>CAJHUC010002174.1:0-19474 GCA_905146915.1 Ostreobium quekettii
GAGACGGGCGATAAACAACGAGAGGCTGGGAAGATGCGTTGAGGAGCGGACAGTGGATCCGATGGCGCCGGGCACGCTGGGCTGGATTAGATCGATCGGCACCAACTCTTGGGGAGGGGGGCCTTATTGTAATCTGGCTTGCCAGGCCGATGCAACGCGCCGCGGCAATCGCATCCTAAGCGTCGTATCTCACTGCGCTGATCTGGACTGGAACCCGCCCCTCAGGCCGCGAGGTCCATCATGGCATCGGACACGCTCGATCGAGCGCCATCCACCCCACGAGGCGGCCGCGGTGATGCTTTCTCATCGGACGATCTGATCGCAGCGGGTTTTGCCCGCGTGAAGCGTGGGCGCGATCTGCATTCTGAGCGTGGCGCGTGGCCGATTGGCGATTGCGTGGCGCTGCGGGTCGGGGAGTTGGGTATGGGTGGGGGGGCCCTGCGGTGCACCATGGAAAAGCCTCTCTTGGTGGTGGTGGCGCACAGGCAGCGGGGAGGCCGATCCGTGGAGCAGGCTCTGCGCCACAGCGACGCCGTGGGCCGCGCGGACCGCACGGCCAGGCCCGCACGGGGACGTGCCAGCGTGGCGCGGCGCAGCCACCGTCCAGTCATTGCCGCAGGCGCTATGCCGGAATTCTCAACTTGTTCGGAGTCAGCCAAAGTACGAAGCCGGTGCTGGAGCACTGGCCAGTACTGTCCATGGACAGGTTGTGGGCCAAAGCGCTGCAGAGGTGAGTACGTGGTTTTGCAGTGTCGGGTGAGCTTGCGGCGCCAATACAAAGTCTCGAGGCGGGAATCCAGGTACTCCCGCAGTCAGCGAGTATGCATTGTAGTTTCACGCGAATGCAAGCAACAGTTTGTGCCATGAAACCCGTCGTGTATTTCTTCCAACTGTTTCGCTCCAACGAGTCGTTTGGCCCGGCAGGCTCTTCCATTGAGTTAGTCTTCGCCACGACCGTCCCGCCGCAGAAACAAGCTGTTGTACTGGGGGAGGTGCTCGCGGGCGAAAGCATTCGCGGATTCTGTGCGGAGAAAAGTTCGAGTGTGTGTCTTCACGGTTTTGGCCGACCTTGAAAAGTAGTACCCCTCGAAAGTCCTTGTCCCGGTGTGTGTGCTGCTTCGCCAAGTGAGCCATGTACTCCGCTAGGGGGCCTAGTGGGCTCGCATTTTGCGAATTGCAAACTGCTCACTTTGGGCCAAGAAACTGCCAACGTCCGAAGCCCTTGTTGTGTGCAGCCCCTTGGGCGTCCCACCTCCGTTGGCTGAGAAACGCGCGCTCCACCGTTGGCTTCGCTTTTGGACCATTGTGCCTCAGTCGGATTCTGCAGTCCTAGAAATTATTGGCCAAGCACTCGCTGGACAGCAGTATCACTGGACCAGAATGATCACAAGCGAGCGTTTTCACTTATTCGCTCGGCAGGCAAACTGCGAAAGTAGTCTCGCTTCATAGGCTTTCGACAAAAATATTTTTCCTCCACAAGTATGTTGCTGAACTGCACCTGACTGTGATCTGGACTAGCTCAACATCTTTGGGGTGACTTGTTTTCCATTGTCCATGACGAGGGAACAACGTGGCTGGTGGACAGGACGCTCAACAAGTTGAATTGTCTGTGCAAGGGAAATGTCTGCTTGTGGAACAGTGATCTGGAGATTTTGCCAATCGCTGCTTGGTTGCTTTTGCCCCTGTGATCACTTCAGGGTGCAGGGGTTTGTCAGTCTTGTCCCTTGTGAAAAACGTGATCCTTGGAATTGCCACCTGTAAGGCCCTGACCATTACGTTGTCAACTGCTCGGAGTCCTCCTCCGACTCCTTGGGCACTCCTATGCCGGTGTGCTCACACGCAAAAATTGCATTTCCCCGTTCTGATGCAGCCAGCAGCAATCCTGCAGGAACGCTTGCCAAGACATTGTGATGGTGGAACTGGAAAGGGGGGAATGGGGTGAGTGAACCGCCTGGCCACCGATAGTTCCCAACAGCGTCTGCTGCGTGTTTTTGTGATGGTGAATTTCGCGTTCGTGGCTGTCCTGCCCCCCGCAGCATGTTGCCATGCCATGCGGCGTCTGGGGTGGCATCGAAGTTCACAGCAGCGGTGCATCACGTAAAGTATTTAGAGCAGGGCTGAGAGTGCGAGCGTCGAGAAACCTGCTAGCAAGAGATGAAGAACAGCGATTTCACCAGGCCTAGGTTTTCATCGCGACCCATGGACCTGGATTGGTTGGATGCCGATGCACCATTCCATTGTTTGAGTCGATTATTGTTTGAGTCGATTATTAATCGCTTCCACAGCCCCCTTCAAAAGATGACTGGGAGCGGCAATTACAATATCTCGCCGCTGATCGGCCGCCCAGGGATTACACAACGCTCCAACTCAGCTGCACAGTAACCGCATATCACATCACCCACGGCCGTCCTGCGCCGCCAGCTGCGAGTGCGGCCCACCACTGGCCCATGTGCGGCTGTGGGGGTACGTACACATGCCGACCCAGACGTACATGTGCCCTTGGGCGGGGCCCACGGGCCCATCTGTAGCCCCAGGTACGTACAGTCTCCGACCGTTGTACGCCTGCAGTTTGCCGTGCAGCCCGCCGCCGCTTCGCAGCCACACGGCGGGCAACGGGCTGGCCACGCCGCTCAGCGCCAGCGCCTTCGAGGCGGTGCGCTAGCCCAGCGCGCCGCTTGTCCCCGCTCGGCATCCGATAGGGGTCGGCCCGGGCACGATTTGGCAGGATCCAGCCGCCGGACTCCGCTGCATTGAACCCGCTCGACTTGACGAGGTACGGCGGCGCGCAGGACGGATGTCGAGCAGATCGGCCGGGGGCATCGGCATCGAAGCGCCCCTGAGCGCGCAAAGGGGGCCGGGGTGCAGGGCGGGGTGGAAGGGGCGGGGCCCCACTCCGACGTTGGACCGGGCAAGGCGCCCGCTGGCGCACCCTCGGCCAGCTTGGGCCACCAGCCAACCGCCGCTTCAGCCACGTTTGTCACGTCCCCGCGTGTCTCACTGGCAGAGGCCTGTGGCCCCTCAGGCGCCACGTGGCCCCCTGCGCCCCTACCGGACGCACCACGCCACCCCACAGGCCCGTTGTGGGGCCCACGTGAGACATGTCCGTATGACGCGCACTGATGGCAAGCAGGCGTTGACGCGGTCCAACAGTAAAACCCGCGACCTGCGCCCCGAGATGACGAGGAAGGGAGGCCGCCTTGGACGGGTTGGCGAGGCAGGCCCGGGGAGACGGCGGCCCCTGGCGGGTGTCGTGGACGGGAGTGCCGTGGCCGACCGCCGCGGGGATCCCGCCCGCGAGCCTGGGGGTCCCCGTCGGACGGGGCTGGAGCCAGCCGCCCTCCCCGGCCTGTTTGCGGCCACCTGTCCTCGGCGGAGGCGGTCGCGGCGCCGGAGTACGGTATCTCGGGGCGGCGTAGAGGGCGCGGTACGGATCTTGATGATTTTCCTTCCTTCGGGCATTAGGGGGGCGGAGACGGAGATGAAGGGGGTGAGGGCGGGGGTGGACGCGAGGGGCGTTGCGTGTATGTGGAGCGTGGCGTCGAGCGGGGTTGATTGGCGGCGGCGGGTGGGTGGGTGGCGTGGGGGGATGGCCGGCGTTTTGGCGCCGGGGCTCGCTGAGTCTTGTATTCCGGGGCGTGATGGGGCCTGGGAGGGCTCGGGCGGGGCTGATCGGCGGCGTCGAGGTCGGCAGAGACAGCTCCCCCGGCGCTTGGTCGACGCAGACCGGCGCGGCCGGCCCGGCGGTCTTCGCGGGGCGCTCCGCTGCGCTCGCGGGGCGCGCGTGCCACCATATCCGGGGTCGCGGTCGCTGGCTGGGCAACCTCTTGATGGGCGCAATAGACGGTTAGGTCGGCTTGCAGTGTGGCGCAGCGCGACCTCGCTTGTGTGTGCGCGTTGTGCGCGCTGTGCGTGGCCTTGCAAGCAGAGTGGCCCGACGCGCAGCGATTGCCGAACGCTGGGACGCGCCCTGGGCCGCGACGCCGCTCCCCCACGGCCACTCGACTCTCCCGCCTTCAGCGCAGACCGCTGGCAGACCAACTGCCCGCTAGTTGGACCCGATTTCCGCTTCAGCGCGCTGCTTTGCGCGGCAACCGCCTCGCCCCACATCGTAACCAACGCTGGCCGCCCCTGTATTCCAGGACGGACCCCGGCGTGTTCGAGCCAACCCAGCCCGCGGGGGTCGTCGCCGACGCTCATCACCGGTCTTGACGCCTCCCTGCTCCGCCATTGCACCACCCGATGGAGGAGGCCCGCGATCCCAGGAAGGGGATGACCCTCTCCAGGAGCCCGGGCATGGGGCGCTCGAGGTCTAGGACGCCCGACGGCACCCGCGCCCGCCAGTCGTGGATCGTGACCAAGGCCCAGGGCCGGCACGCGTTCCCCTCCGAGACCCGTGGGCAGCAGGGAGATCGGGATTCCCGCCGCCCTCGCTCCCGCTCCGGCGACAGGAGGGGGGCGTCGTCGAGGCGGCGCTCAACCGAGCGGCGCCAGCCGCCCGAACTGGCGGTGGATCGGCTTACCAAGAGCACTTCGGCATGGCTGGGCTGCCAGGAGCAGGAGGACCTGGAGATGGTGGGCATGTGCGGCAGGCGACCCGGGCACCGGGTCCCGCACTCGAGGAGGGCCGCGGGGGGGAGGGACGGCGCGGTGCGCGTCAACAAAGGTATGCAGGAGGCTGAATCCGATGAGGCGTCTCCCGGGAGGCACATCCACGACTCAGTTGGGTCGATCGTGCAAAAGGGGGGCGGGTCCGGGTGCCAGAGGGAAGGGTACTTCTCGGACGAGTACACCAGCCCCAAGCTGGCCGCCCACCCGCGCGGGGGTTCGTTCTACATCCCGGACTCTAGGGCCGGCCGCGGAGCAGGGAAATCTGGCGATGCGGGCGGGGAAACGGACAGGAGCAGGGATGGGGAGGTGGAGTCGGATTGCAACGAGCTGAGCTTCAAACCCGGAAGAGAGAGCTCCGGATCGCCGGACATGTTCTGTCCCACCCCGCGCAGGAACCCGGGGCGGGCGAGGGGGTACGTGGGCAGGAGCCCGGAGCAGGATGGTTCCGACTGGGGGTGCGACTCGAGGTGCGGATGGGCGGATCCCCAGCTGTCGGCCAAGCCACGCCGGAGGGCGGAGGGGGGGATGCGGGAGGAGGGCGGGAAGTATGGGGCGGGGTTGAGCCCGGTGAAGAGCGGCCCTGACATGGTGCGAAGGAGCGTCGGGGACCGCCCCACGCCGAGGGGCGACAGGTCGCCGTCCCCCTTCGACGTGATGAAGACGGCGCCGGAGATGCACGTGAGCTCGAGCCTGATGGGCACTCAGGAAATCCTGCGCACCAACGACCTGATGAGGACGGCGGACCTCAGGTGCGCGTCGCTTTTCCTCCTTCGGCATTCCGCAGGATTCGAAACATTTGTGCACGGACCGTGCTGATGGACCATCGCCTCCGCTGCCTTGGAAGGTGCAAGTCCAGTGTTGCTTTCCTTACGTTTTGCTCTGTTGTTGTGTTTGCGTTGCAAAAAGGCGACTTGAGCCTTGCTGCATGTGTGATCTGTCTGACTGTTTTCCAGGTGGGACTTTCTGCAGTCGACCGACGTTTGCTGGGACCTCAACTCCCGGGACGCGGAGAGGTTGACCCCCGGGGCCCAGGGCCGCTGGACAGAGTCTGGACGACCTGGTGTGAGGCACCGATCCCCAAGCACAGGGGCACAACCAGTCACACCACACAACCTGCCCCGCATGCCCAGCAAGGACAAGAAGCAAAAGGGGGGATTCATCAGCAAGTTGCTGGCCGGGTGCTGCAGACCAGAGAGCGTGATGTATGATGCTCCAGCCAGGGCCCAAGGTTCGCTGCCAGTGCCGGAATTCCCACTTGGAATGCAATGAAATTCCACTGAAACGCCATTGCAGGGAAGAAATGGTCAACTAAAGACTGTAAAGTACTGAGCCTTGTGCCATATTCCAGCAATAGTGTTCTGATTGCATCTGTCGCAAACACACAAGAAAGGGAGCCCATGCACCTTGACAGGTGTGGATGTTTTGGGCAGCAACCGAATCAAGTTCCTTTGTAACAAAGATATGATCATTGATCGAAACATGACAATAGTCACTTGGTTAGGCATCCCTGCCTTGCTTTGCGAAATGGACACTCAACTGGGAAGCTCATCCTGTTGCAGCCCACTTGTGTTTTCCAAGGTGGCAATGCCATGCCAATGCAAGTGTGCGATGTGTTGTTGCCTTGACATACCCATCTGCTACGCCTTTGCGCCCATCACATGCTTTAGAGTACTCGGGCAAGAAGGTTCTAATGTGTTTTGGGGTATCAACCAACTTGCCAGCTTGCTCCATTCCGCGTGGGTGGGTGCCATTTTTTGCTTATCTGCCACTTCACCACAACAACGGTTGCATCCACGCATTGCTTGCCCTGTTCCTTCTCCTCTGTACTGACCCTCGCTGAGCATCCAGACGCTCCTGGTGCGACCCTTTGGCCCCCTTTGCTGTCACCATGCCCCTGATGCACTGAAGCGGCTGTGCGCTGTGCTTCGTCCCTGCAGTTCCACAGCAGCGGCGGCCATCTTTCTTTGCCCACCGGCAGCCCACTGAGCGGGAGGCCACCCTCCAAAGGTTCGCCACTCGACAGAAGTTCATGGTCAATCTCATCGAGGAGGAGCGATTCAACCCCAACGGCTCGGCGCGCCAGCAGTGAGCAGCTGGCCCCGGCACTGGCCGGCATAAAATCAACCGTTGGCGTTGGCTGCACGGCAGGCCAACCGTTTCTGAATGGCAGGCCCCTGGGGACTTGCCATTGAGTTGTTAGACATTACCCGCGTTCCGTCGTGGGCAGCTGTGTAGTATGTTACGACTAGTTATTAGTGGGGGGTTGGAACCGCTTGAAGGGTGGGTGGTGAGCAGC
Source organism: Ostreobium quekettii (assembly GCA_905146915.1). Classification (NCBI taxonomy): domain Eukaryota; kingdom Viridiplantae; phylum Chlorophyta; class Ulvophyceae; order Bryopsidales; family Ostreobiaceae; genus Ostreobium; species Ostreobium quekettii. The sequence goes on from CAJHUC010002174.1 coordinate 6,905, forward strand.
CCAAAGGAGGAAACGAGTTTATGGGTCAGGCCAGGTCAGGAACTGGGCATTGCGAGCTGTATCATAAGGGCGCACACGACGGTTGCGTCCGTGTGGACCTCGGTGGTTTCTTTGATTGCAAGGCTCCCGTGCGCCACTGGTGGAAGCGAGAGGTGGTGCAATCACGACTGGCTGTAGCGCATGGCGACTCTGCTTGTGCCTGTGCCCTCCGGAGCAGCGCATAAAATCTTTCACTGGCGTTTTTTTTTCTTTTTTATTGTCTCACGGACTCGGCGATTGGGGCGCAGGACACTGGATTGATGGGATTGTTGTTTGCCCGCGGCGACCCGCAGACGCGCGGTTTCAGGGCGTTTGGTGTGTCGGACGGGATTTTTTTTTCATTGTTTCGCTGCCCAGTCGGCTGTCCGTCAGTGGCTGAGTCGTCGACGACTGCGTGTGTACAGGCCAGGGGCCCTCTCTTTCCTTGTCCCTTTTGCGCATCTTATTGGGCTCGTGGCCTTGGCTGCCATCGACGTCCTTGCCCCGGAAAAGCTGAATTTGAGGTCTTGGCTGATTCGTGAACGGAAGGGGCAGGGCTAGTTGGGATGCAGGCCATGATGGGCAAAGAAGGGGCGTTGCGAAACTAGTTACGGGTGACGGCTTGAGGACATCCTGGGCGACGGTCTTCTCACGACAAAGGGCGGCTTCCGTCCAGAAAGAGTCGATGCTGTGGCAAATCGGTGCACATAGTTTCTGGGCTGTGCCTGTCGGTAAGCGCCGTCCAGCCCCCTTGCGTGACGCGAACTGGGGAGAGCACGAAAAAGAAAGACTTTTGGTTCTGTGTGGATGGCCTTATCCGGCCCGTCTTGATGGCACAGGACTTTGGACACGAAAGGGTGTGTTTTGTTCATAGGACGCTCTGGCTCCTGGGTGCGCCACGAAAGGTTAAGTGTCTGCCTATGAGCAGCACTGCTCGCCGTTCTGAGCGCGCCAAGCTGACGCTGACGAGAAGATGGATGGCAGATGGTGGCTCGCACCAGATAGGGCAGGTGAATAAGGTATCTTGCGCAGGGCGTGATGAACAAAAAGCACTGTACAAGTTGTAACGGAGGAAATTGATGATGTTTTTCTATTTGTTGAGTTCTTGTTGCCGTTGGGGACACGTTCCTGTTGAGGACACTGTCGCGCCCTGGTCACCTTATGCACTCTGTGGTTCAGCAGACAGGTTGCTTCTTCGTGGGGTGGGGTGGGTTGGCTGGGGGGGAGGACGCTTGCAGCCTGGATCAGTGCGAACCGGAAGGATGTGAGAGCATTCGTATTATGAATGTGAATACTCAGACGTACTCTCGTGACTGTGAATATGAATTGCATAAATAGGGGAAACCGAGAAGGTCGCAACAATTCGTCTGTCGATATTCCGTTCTCGCAATGCACCACTAGTCAGCCAGGCACCTTCTCCTACAACGCCGCGCACTGCTGCAACGCTGTCGCCATATGACCACCATCCTTCCGTACACAGCAGATTGCGTTCCGTTTCTCAAGCACATCATCTCCGTATTCGGCAACCTCATCAGAGAAGGCCATCACGAGGTTCAACCACCTCAAGAACCGAAGAACGTCTGGCATAAGCGGACGATCATCGCAAGCCGGCGTTCGGCAATTCCGCAATCGGCGAAGACCGTGACTGATGGCAGTCATGCTACTTGCTAGGGGAACCACCGTGCAACAGGCACCGCGGCGGAGAGGTCATTCGGATGCTTGCCCCAGGGATGGCCCACATGATCGCCACCACGACACGATCCGCCTGCACCTCCATGGCGCCCACTTCACGTCTGCCATTCCTCCATGCTGTTCAACTCTGGACATACTCGTCACAACATGTACCATCAGCAGGCCCGCAAGACAGGGCGGCCATCCTACCAACCGCTTTGCCAACAATCGTTTCACTGCACTTGTCAAGAACGGACAAAATACAACCCTTTTCCCCAGAGGGAAAAGCGCCAGGCGAGATCAGGCGATGCCAGGCATGCGTCCGCATGCAGACTGTCCAAATACAAACACCATGAACATTAAGGTCCAGGTCAGTCAGTCCGCTTGGTCTTGTGGACACATACGCAACGCAGGGAACAGAAATACCCTGCGCTGCACCCTGCTCTCCTCCCTCCGAATGCAACACTCTTTGCTGCTCCTTGGAGACTGTCATCAAGGGTTGACGCTCCATGGACCATCACTCAGTGCGCACTTTGGTTCAAATCCCTGCCTTTTCAGCAATTTATTTTCGGGGTTTAGGGTGCAAACTAGATGAAGACAGAGTAATCGGATGCTTATGCTCCTCGCTTTCCTGCTGTCTTCCCATCCCACAGCGTCTTCCTATGACTCGCCGGCTGGCCTGCTTGCCTTTGCCAGGCGCAACGCCGCCTGGTAGGCCCTCTTGCGCCCAACGCCCAGTTCCCTTGATGCGGCCTTGACGGCCTGGGACAGTGGCTCACCAGCCGCGATCCTCTGCTGCAGCTCCATTTCCAGCACCTCAGCAGGCACGTCGCTGTCCTGGGAGGAGGGGCCGGCTCCCTCAATCAGCAGCGTGATCTCTCCGACCGTTGCCTCGCCATGAAAACGACGGACCGCCTCCCCAAGAGTGCTGCGGCAGAATTGCTACAGAGGCAAGACGCCCATCAGCCAGCAAGTCAAGAAAATGGCACACCAGCACGGGATTGAAGCCATCAGCTCTGTGCGTTGCCCGAGGAAAGGAGTCCCAGTTAATGGTTATGGTTAACCTGGCGTTCTGCAGTCAATCAGGCGCTGTCGAAGCTTTGGCCACCAGCATGATACTGGCGATGTATGAATGGATAATCTATTCTTACATGGGAACAAAATTCAGGAAAGTCGGGAAGCCTGCTTGTGCAGGCACACAATGGCTGGAGTGGCTTAGGCTTTGGGTGGAGAGTGTGTGTTATTATTGTTGTTTGCTGCAGGTGCATCGACAATTCAATGTCATTACCACTGCTGGCCCAAAGCACATACCCTATGTGCATGTGCACTTCCAATTCCTGCAGCACATTGCAATGATACATCTATTTAAAGTTGCAAGAAAGTGTGTTCATTGCCCTGCTCCAAGACAACAGTGCAATGCCATGTGAGCTTGTTAAGGCATCAGCACATGGGTTCCAATGGATGGGTTGCCATGGACATGGTCGATCCAACACAGGCTCGATTCATGCGCATCATGATTTTACCCCTTGTTCGATCACCCCCGATAATTATTCTTCATGAGAACCACAGGAAGTGCACTTTGATTATGTACATGACAGGCACAGCCGGGACAAAGATATTCAGTGCTGGTGATATGGGCTGTCCGTAAGGCAAAGGTGGACTGACGATTGACGAGCTGAGCACAAGTACCTGAACAGGCTTTACAAATGCCCATGATCGCAGTGTATGGAGGCATGAAGAGTCAATGCTGGATGCTAGAGCAGTGGTTGCATGGAATTGTGTGTGGGGCACGTGTTGATGAACATGGGACAAATTGCCGAATCGCATACACCTCTGAAATTTGTGGTGTATCTTCAGAGAATTGTCCTTCAGTCAAGCATCAGAGCATGACTGCACTGTTCCCTTCAGAAAAGAAATGCACCATCGACTTCTATCGATGAAGGGGTCCTTAATGGCTGCTGCTAACAACGTACCCTGTGGAACAGAGCACTCTACTTTTTGTGCTGGATCCTTTCCTCATTGCTCTCACATAACACAAGGCATTTCATTCAAACAATCAGTCAACAACTGCAAGACAAAAAAGAGCAATTGGCTGTTCCCGGAACATTCTTGCAATGTCACACAAGCAGTGCAGAAAGGCGGAGGCACCACAAGCAGCCCTGAGCAAGCTTTCACATCCGCCTGATTAGCACACCTCATGGATCTTGGTGAGCTCCCTTGCCACACAGCATCGCCTATCAGCCCCCAGCACATCCATACAGTCTTGCAGGACAGACTGCAGGTCAGGGGGAGGAACATAGAATATGAGCGTGGCCTCGATACCCTGTACAGACTTCAGTTTACGTACTCTGGGACCTGCCAGGAAAGGCACAACATCGGAACAGTGTCTACAGAGAGGCCTATGCTACAGTTGCGATGGGAAAAGAAAGTTGAATACTTCTTGGTGAATGGTTGTCCACTAAAAACAGGCACGCAAAATGCACAACACTCGTCCTGTCTGGTGCACCGATGAGCCCGTATGCGACCTGTGACTTGTCAACATGTTGCACCCCATGGCATCCAAGGAGTACAATTCTGTTTGGTCCCAAGAACACACAGTTTCTTGTAACTGAGTTGGGCAACAATATACAAAGGGTAGTGCAGATATAACTCCATGCCAATATTCAATGCACTCCATGGCAACAGGATATGCATTCATGATCTGTGCACACACAGCTTGCTTGTCATCGCCCATGGTATGGCCAAAAATACCTGAAACAGTAGCAACAATATCTGATGTCTAATTCTGGTGCCTTGTGCTCTTCACCATGGATTGCAGGTCAGCAGCTGCAGTCAACCAATAAAACAAAATTGGCTTGTCCAGACAATCCTCACCTGCCTGAGCACTGCCAACAGCACATCAGCGCTTAACTCAGGCGATGGCTCATGCAGAAACTCAACATGGGACATTATGGAAAAAGTGTCAAAAATGGCAAGGTTGAGAAAAGCAAACAGCATGGGGTTCAGGGAAACAGCACCTGACTTTGAGGGCAGGAACCCCATGAAGTAGAAGTCGTCTGTGGGCAGGCCGGAAGGCAGCAGTGCGGCGATGGCTGCGCACGGTCCTGGCACAGGGATCACCTTCACCCCAGCTTCAATGGCTGAGGCTATGAGTCTGGCCCCTGGGTCGCTTACTCCTGGTGTGCCAGCAGAACAGACGAGGGCCACTGCCTGACCTGTGCATGGAAGGGTCAGCCCAAATCCAGGTCACAAAAGGGAGGGAGCGAGAGATACAAACCAAGGAATGATTTTTCCGAAGTATGTGCACACTGCCCTTGTGACTGCAAGACGATGAGGGGCGTAAATCCACCAGCACTGTCTTGTGGACAAATTTTGCTCACATCCAAACACTCCAAAATTCAGAGCAGAACAAAGATAGGAAAGAAAAGTCTCATCTTGAAGTGGATGTGAGTCAATGGGAACTTCAAGCTGCGAGATTCAGTCGATTTCTGTGACGTGACACTAGTGGGCCAACTGCTTTGCATTCTCCATGGTGCAAACAAAGCTGTTTGTGGGGGCTGACCATCCAAGTGAAGAGGAAGAATATCCATCTGGATGCATTTCACCATATAGGACAACAACTACCCTTGCACAGCCTAGGGATGGCAAGCATAATTCCCTGAACATTGCTTGCTCCAGAATGGCCATCAGAAAAGAGAGCAAAGGAAGGACAACTACTCATTCATGCCTGGGCTCAAAGAGATAAACTGGGCAATGTTGCTTGCATCTGCGTCGAGTCACCTGCCAATGCCAATTTGGGGTGTGGGGCAGGACCAGAGGAGGCTCGAGCAATGATTTCTACTTTGTCTGGGACGATAGTATGCTATTAAAAAATGGGGAAATCCCACATCCCAAGCCTGACTTCTGTGAAATTCTTTATTGTATGGCAGAAAGCGATGCAGAAGTCTAATTGTTCAACTGGGTGGCATCACAGTGCACTGGAACAGAATTAGCAAGGGAAGCATGTTTCTGCTAAATTTGAGCAATGCAAGGATGTTTGTTGTTTATCAGTTTTTGTCTCATGATGCTGTTGCACTTGGTGCAACCTGGTTGGAATGCACCCTTTGGGACTAATTTGATAAAGGCGAAACAAATAATTGATTATGTTGTTGTGTATATTAGGAAGGAAATGAGTTACGGAACAGATTGACTGATTGTCAACTGAGTCTTGGACTGGCTTTGGTCGTATGGCTATTTGCAGGGAACTGAACAACGAGGCACATGCAATGTTTCGAACGTGCGTAGGCCCGTCATCGCTTTCCAAGCTGCAAGTGCCCTGTTGTGTCCTGTGGAGTCGTGTGCAGTTGCAGTTCATTCGCTACCACAACAATATTGTGCGTTCAATTCATGCGGCCGCTGCAATCATCACCCCAACTGTAGCTGATTCATCTTCACAATTGACGGCTATACACAATACAATTTTGTTAAGTATTCATTCAAAATGCACTTGCCCAAGTCAGCAAGACAACAACAACAATCCATCAAGCAGCTTAGTCGGCCGTCCCGCCACCCCCTCCCCAGATTATACCAGTCCCTCTTCCGTGTGGATCCCTTCTTCTTCCGCCGACAAGGCCAACGCCGGTGAGTGGGTCAGTGGTCTAGGGTTTATGGTATCCGGAAACACGATGGGATCCACACGAAAAGACAGGGCGACTAGTCTCATGCCCCCCCCCCCTCCCCCACCGGCCTACCTCTCCCCTGGCCACCCTGGCAGCCACTTCCGCCGCCCTCCCCGCCTCGTTGCGCCCATGGCAGCTGCGCATCTCCGCCCGCAGCCCGTGCACGCTCATCAGCTTGGCCGTGTGCCGCGTGTCCTCCGCCAGTACGCACGACGCCCGGCGCAGGGTCTCCAGCGCCCGCAGCGTCACATCCCCCAAGTTGCCGATCGGCGTAGCCACAACGTGCAGGCCCGGCTCCAACTGCCGATCTTCACCTTCATGCTCATTGTCGTTTTCGCCTCCCGGGGCAATCGAGTAGCCCCGCTGAGCCGAACTGGGCCCAGGCGTCGACCGAGGCGAGAGCCTGGATCCGCCGTTCATCGCGAAGGGGCGCATCATCATCCTCTTCGCCGCGAGATCAGTTTCTTTCGGCGAATGTCTCAAACCGCTTGCGCCGGGCATGGCGGGTGGGGCTCGACGTCCAGCGGGATTCGGCGGCGCCGAATGGGGAAGGGCTACCGCCGACATCGATGCCTGGGGCCCGAGGTCGCCGGGGTCGCACGCGATCGGCCCGGGAGGACGGTGCCGCGCAATTCCGCAGCGCACGGGGCCGGGCCATCCCGGATGCGCCCTGCCGGCCTTGAGCACACTTGAGGCCGACGCGCGCATGAGGGGGTGGGTGGGAGGGACGGGTTGACAGTCTCTGCCTGCCGCGCCAGCTAAAGTCGGCGGGCGGCCAGCCCCGAGCCTCTGAGGTTGGGGGCCAGAGGAGGAAAACGAAGCAACGGAATACGGGGAAAAGGGTAAAACGGGACGGGACGAAAAAGTACAAGGGTCCTTATATGGCGCACCCGCGTGGCATGGGCCAAAAAGGGGGCGCTATTGGGGGCCGGGGGCGCTATTGGGGGCCGGGGGCGCTATTGTGTTGTTAGGTGGGGTACCCCAAGCAGCAGGTGTAGAGGGTACCCTAGCCGACGGTGTAGGGGGTACCATGTCCGCCAGCGTAGGGGGTACCATGGCGGCCGGCGTGGGGGGTACCTTGCCCGCCGGTGCAGGGGATACGCTACACCCGGCCTGCCAGGTCCATACTGGCTTTGGTGCAAGCGAGTTACTGCATAAGTAAAAAAGTTCGCGCGGAAAAAATTTCGCGCATTTCGCGCGGAAAAAGTTCGCGCGGGAAAAAGTTCGCGCAGTCGCTCGAGCGCGAAATGCGCGAACTTTCTTCCCGCGTGAACTGTTTTACTTTGTTCGAGTACCATGATGTTACAAACAGCTGACAAACACCGCCAGGAGGGTGTCTACGCTTGGGAACAGCAATATGGCTCACCGTCCAGCCATATACGCTCAACGAAAGTCACTAATGACACAGCCACTATTACAGCCCTGTCAATCGCCCAGCATTTCTGAGCGTTCCGCTCCTGCACTTTTACCAACTTAGTTCATAAACACTCACAGGACAACGAGAATCACCACAGCAAGTAAATTCAAGCCCAACAGGATACTTGGGGTGTGGTCGAGCGCTGCCGAAGCGAGGCGCAACCCCAGAGCTGAACTTCGTGTTCAAGTTCACCTTAGCCGTTCACATACAACGAGAAACATGCAACTGCTTACCAGCTCGACGAGAGGCACGAAAATACACGCTCAAACTGCGAAACGATGCTCCACACCTCGCTCAGTAGCTCAGTATGACGAGCGTACTGACCATTAATGGTCAATAGGCTGACTGAGAGAATATTCTCCAGATGTCTCAAACCGATGTCGTCGATGCTCGTTCCTTGCGGTCCAGCGCTGCGCTCCACTCACTCGCCAAGCAGCGGACGATGAAGACGGGTCGTTGAGTCGACGAAGTCAGCGCCCAACGTGGGCGCGCGCGGGTCAGTCGGTCAACGGAATGGGAATCGAGCTCGGCGTCGAGCTATGGGTATGTGCAGCGGTGCACAACCCCAAGGACAATTGACCCGGAGGGTCAGGAGGCGAAGGCACACGGAAACGAAAGTGCTCGTTACACAGCTGCTCCCCTTCGACCACGTTCGACCTCCACACACTCACAGCACGACCGTTTTTAACAGAGCACCCGCCGTTCAGACCGCCAGAACCAAAAACGGACGGGTGGGGGGCGGAGAGAGAGGGGAGAGGGGGCACCCACACCCCAAACACTCCCTCCTAAATACCCCCGCCAGCTCCAAGGGCACTACACTTCAGTGACCCTTGGATAAACAAACAGACACATCAAGGAAAAGGCCCCATTACCCCTAGTACTCCTCAGAAGTTCCCATTGACCTTCTCCAAGTTGACCCTTTCCAAAGGGTCACACAATACAATCAAAAAAGTCACTTGTGAACACTACAGCACTACTCAACACCCGTCAGCGCCCCTTGGCAGTACTCCCATGAAAATGTACTGCTGTACATCTTCTTCCCACTCACGCTGTGAGGAACTAATGGCAGTAGGTTCCTGAAACATCAAATTAGGGGGAATCCCCCTATTCAAACAAAAAATACACCTAGTACATTTTTCATCCCAATTACACCCATCACACCCCACAGTTCCGTAGTATGTATTGTCTCCCGGCTGCCTAACCCATTCCACCTCATTCTCCCCCATGTACGACATGCGGGCCCTCAACTGTACCCCCTGCATCATCCAGCTTCCTTTTGGGCCTGGCAGCTCCACCTCCCACTCAGTCATTACGTAACATTTCCAACGCGACGCGGCGACCACCCTCCAGTACGCCCGGGTGGCGCGCTCCACTATCCCCACCGGCAGCCCCCCGTCTCCCTCGGCGAGGCCGCCCATGCACCCCTCCCCGGCCCACGCGAACGGCGCGGGCGGGCTGTCCGGGCCGCCGCACTCGGCGGCCATCCAAGCATCTCGCTCGGAGGTGCTCCAAACTCCTTCGCCTCGCCAATTCGCGGCGAATACACTCCGCCGAAGTCGATCGCCCAACCGGACGTTGGGGATCGCCGCAACCTAGTAGGCGTGAACGGCAAACAGCTGGCGTTCAGGTGTCTTACTCGCCACCGAGTCGTGGCATCAAAAGCGGAATGGAGCCACAAGTGGGGCGTTCCGGGGCCGGAGGCCATGGCCCATGCCTCCGCCCCACCGAGCCCATTGCGGCACGCGAGCACCACTTTGCTCGCTTCGTCCGGGCCGACCAAAGGCTCACCCGGGCCCCTTCGTCCCTGCGTGCACGGATCCACAAATATCCCCGGAGGGAGAGAAAGCACCGCTCCGCCATGGAGCATGGCGGAACCGGAGGGTCCGCCCACACCGAATGCGAGCACGTTCGACCCGCCTGCGGAACGTGGGGATGCTTCGGCCATGGCGAGGGAGGGCTTCCGACGGTTCCTGCATGGTCGGGGAGGCTGGGGTGTTGCGGCGCGCCGAGCAGACCGGGCAGAGCGGGCGTAGGTGGGGTGCAGGCGCAACCCGCGCGGACCAGAGGTGGCCACCCGGATCCGTTAATAACGGACGAGGGTGCCGTCCGTTAAATATCCGTTAATTTAGCGGACCCCGCTCTCTCTCTTGCTGACGTGGCACGGATGGCAGCGGACGGCTGGTGCCAGTCAGCGGACTCTGCGGATTCCGCTTGGGCGTTAACGGATATTTTCCAGCGGACCGGAAGCCGCGCACCCCATCCGCTAATTTAGCGGATGGCAGCGGACGTGTGTGCCGAATCAGCGGATGACAGGCAGTAAGTACTGATTTCCGAATCTGCGGATCGGGTTGATTGCCAGCGTGGCTCAGCCAGCGTCCACATACCGCGGACCTTATTTGGTCGCTCTTCTGGTGCTGCCGCAGTCTCCAACCCTTGCCGCCCCACCAGCCACACCATGGACCCGGCACCTGCCGGGCCAAGAGGTAAGGCATACCGCGCGGCGCGCGCACGGGCGGCAGAACCAGAAGCCAGGGCAACGCCCTCAGTACCGCCGACCTGGCGGGAAATTCCGGGCCGCGCGGGGTGTTGGGGGGGGGGCTCGGATGTTCTGTTGGCCGAAAACCTGTCTGTGGCCGGATGCAATCCGCCGCTGATGCACAGGCATACCGCGCTATCCTGCTTTCTGGCCAGGGCAACGCCCTCAGTACCGCCAACCTGGCGGGAAAATCCGGGCCGCGCGGGGCGTTGGGGGGGGGGGCCTCGGATGATCTGTTGGTCGAAAACCTGTCTGGCCGGATGCAATCCGCCGGTGATGCTCAGGCATAGCGCGCTATCCTGCTTTCTGGCCAGGGCAACGCCCTCAGTACCGCCGACCTGGCGGGAAAATGCGGGCCGCGCGGGGTGTTGGGGGGGGGGGGGGCCTCGGATGATCTGTTGGCCGAAAACCTGTCTGGCCGGATGCAATCCGCCGGTGATGCTCAGGCATAGCGCGCTATCCTGCTTTCTGGCCAGGGCAACGCCCTCAGTACCGCCGACCTGGCGGGAAAATGCGGGCCGCGCGGGGTGTTTGGGGGGCGGGGGCTCGGATGATCTGTTGACCGAAAACCTGTCTGGCCGGATGCAATCCGCCGGTGATGCTCAGGCATAGCGCGCGCTATCTTGCTTCCTGGCCAGGGCAACGCCCTCAGTACCGCCGACCTGGCGGGAAATCCGGGTCGTGGGGGGTCTCGGATTATGTGTGGACTTTGGAAGCCTGGTGGCACATGGCCGGGTGGGAAGATCATGGTCGGGGTTTGACTTCATTCCGGGATTTTACCTGCGACCCTCACCAACTGTGTTGCATTGTAGGTGCGACCAGCGCTAAAACGGAAAGCAGGCAGGGACGCCTTCGACATGAGGGACGTGTAGGTGCGGTGGACGTGTACCTCTGTGCAGCAAGCCTGAGTGTCGCCTATTGTGGCTGGGTGCTATAGAGAACATCGTGGGAAGTCGGGTACAATCGCAATGTTGATTCTAAGGCTGGTAATCCAAGGCTTGTATGCCTCTGGCTGGAAACCATGCATCCATTCGGGCACCTACTGTCCTGCGTATAAGTTGGAAATGTACTTAACATTGTGTGTGGTGTTGCAGCCTCACCAAGCTACGTCAATGCAGATCCACAAACCATCGGGAGGGGGATGGCGAGCACAGAGGAGCAGCAAGACGAACCCTCACTTGGTGAGTGGATTACCACTACACTTGCAGAACCGTATTTTGTTGTCGTCTTTGGCGGCTGTGGCTGTGTGTGTTTGTGGGTGGGTAGGGTGCTGCACCATTCTGGCATGGCCACCTCGTTGCTGGCAGTACCCGCCGTCACCTGGCTGGGGAAACCTTGGCAGTTGGTTCCTTCCATGTGGCCATGCACTGCACAGGGTGCACCACTTGTCGCTGCAATACCCATCGTCTTTGCTTACATGCCACCAACATTATTTGGCAGTACCCGCCGTCACCTGGCTGGGGAAGTCTTACCACTTTGTTACTTTTATTTGGCTGCACACTGTACAGGGTATGCTGTATGTCCCTGCAGAACCTATCGCCTGTTTTTCCTTATGTGGCATCACCATTTTGTGGCAGTACCCGCCGTCACCTGGCTGGGGAAACCTTGGCAGTTGGTTCCTTCCATGTGGCCATGCACTGCACAGGGTGCACCACTTGTCGCTGCAATACCCATGGTGGAAGAATATGACACCCTGGCAAAGTTCCAAGCGATGTTGAAGAAAGAGATGACGGCATTGGTGAGTTGAGGTCTGATTTGTGGCCTTTGCCTTTGTGAATGTCTGCATCCAACTGTTGATAGTTTTTGCTTGTGTGAATAACAGCATGCATATGACTTCTGCAGTTGAGGCACGTGGTGAAGCCGCCCGAAGTCCAATCCTCGGGCTCATCATCCCAAGAGGCTGCAGCACAGGCTGTGCAGCAGAGCTGGCTTGACGCGGCATCACCCCCACCTAAGGGACCACTACGTTTCCGACGATCAAAGAGGAGAAGACGGGCCCCATCCTCCCCACAACATATGGACCCCATCGAGGCCGAAGTCGAAAGGTGGTTTGAATTGAAATGGACACCAGCATGTGAGTATCAAAAGAAATGGAGTGCAGGGGATTGGTGGCGAGAGAATCATACCAGCTTCCCCTTGGTGGCCAGGTTTGCACGTCGAATACTAGCAACACAAGTGAGTGGTTGAGTACAACTGGCTGTGCATACATGCCACAGTGCCCTTATGAAGTTCACAGGCTGAGAAGTACTGAGTATTTTTGGTTGTGTTGC
>CAJHUC010002175.1:0-28746 GCA_905146915.1 Ostreobium quekettii
CCCGCCAGCGCCTCCCAAGCCGACCGCCTAGAAGCCCCCCCCTACGCGCGCCTCCAAGGCCGTCTCGCGGCCTGGCGCCGCATCGGCGCCCCCGCCCGAGTGCTTCAATGGATCCATATGGGGGCACCGCTCCAGTGGGGCCCGGGGGGCCCTCCGCCTCCGTTCGACCAAGGCGAGTACCCACTCCGGGACCCGGCGGAATGGCAAGCATGGCGGGAGTTGCGCGACGAGTACCTGCGGACGGGAGCAATCCACCGGACGGAGGTCTCTTCCAGCACCCGAATTTCGCGCGCCTTTTTGGTGGCCAAGCCGGCGGAGAACGGGAAGACCAAGTACCGTTTGGTCATCGATCTTCGGCGGATCAACCGCCATCTCAAGAAGGTCGGTCTCCGCTACGAGCGCTTGAAGGATTTCGGGTTTCTTTTGCAGCAGAATGACTTTCTGGTGGGATTCGATGTGAAGAATGCTTACCATCACATTCGGATGCGAGCCGATCAAGAGCATTTCTTGCTCTTTCGAATGGGTGGCGAGATTTTCGCTTGTCGGGCGCTGCCCTTTGGGCTTTCTTTGGCCCCCTTTTATTTCACTCATGTCATGCTCGTTGTGGTCCGTTTCTTAAGGACCCCTAATGCATGTCCAGGGGCTGGAACTCGTTTTCGATTTGGCTGTTTAGCGGGCAATGATTCCATTGTACAGTACTACCTAAAGTACTCGCGGGAGGTTCCCGCGTTAATTTTAGCATATTTGGACGATTTCATTGCGGCCATGTCCGATCCGGTCCGTTTGCGGGAATGGTCCAGTCTGGTCCAACGGGTTTTCCATGCTCTTGGGATTGAATTCAAACACTCAAAATGCCAGTGGGAGCCGGTGCAGCGGAAGACTCATTTGGGTGTGGTTATTGACACCACCCGGTGCCAATTTCTGGTGCCTCCGGACAAGGCAGCTGCCATTGCCTCCCGTGCTCGTGCCATTCTCTAGTCAGGTGTGGTCGTGGCGCAGAAGTTGGCTCAATTCTATGGCTCTGCCATCTCCCTTTATTTGGCTTTTCCGTTGGCCCATTTTTTCTTGATGAGCCTCTATGCTTTATTGAGAGGGAAGCGTTCTTGGCGGGATCGGCTTCCTTTGACCCCCCAAGCCCGCCTGGACCTTTTGGCCTGGACCAATCTTTCCAGGCTTGCCGGCCGGGCTCTCCAACCGGCTTCGTTGCCTTTGCTTGGCACCCTGGCGACGGATGCCAGCCTGACGGGTTGGGGAGCGACCTTTCAGCCTTTGGGTCACCCGGCCCCCATGCTTGCGAGGGGCTTTTTTGATCGGACCTTATTCACATTAATGTTCGTGAAATGCAGGCCGTGTACTTGGCACTGCTCAGTTTCTTTCCTCGCCAGTACTCCGGGACGACTTCCCGGCGGGTCCGTTTGTTGGTGGACAACCAGGTGGTCTTGCACTATATCCTTTCCATGACTACCCGGGCCACCAGTCTCCTGAGGCCCCTCCGCCAGTTGAAGGCCGTCTGTACGGCATGCCGGATTCTCCTGGTGCCGGAGTACATTCCCTCCGCCGAGAATGTACTGCCGGACCGGCTTTCCCGTATACGGACCTCGGAGGACTACCGCCTGAATCCGCGCATATTCCGGGAGGTCACCCGCAGCTTCGGGGCCTGTTCTGTGGACCGATTCGCGTCCGCCCGGAATGCCCTCTACGCCCGCTTCAACAGTCAGTACTGGGACGTCGGTACGGCAGGAGTGGATGCTTTCCAGCAGGATTGGAGCGGCACCAGGTCCTGGTGCAATCCCCCGTGGAGCCTCCTCGCGAAGCTCGTGTCCTTCCTCGCCTTGCGGCCGACGCTGGAGGCGGTGGTGCTGGCGCCGGACTGGCCGAGCGCGGTGTGGTTTCGCCCGCTCCGAGCGATCGCCCGGGCGGAAATGTTCATCCCCCGCCAGGCTGACCTTTTTCTCCCCGGCGACCCGACTCTCCCGGCGTCTCTGCCCCCTCCGCGGTGGAACCTACGGGCGTTCCATGTGTGCCCGCGGACGACGCGCCATCTGAGACCGAATCGGAGGAAGGCGTGATCCCGCCGGACGTTCCGCCCTCTCCGCCGGGGGACCATCCGGGGGATGCCTTGCCGCTGGAGCCGCTGGCGGAGGATGACCCCCTGTATGGCACCGACCTAGACGGTTTGCTCCGTGACGATCGCTGCTGGATGGAGCATCAGTTTCTGGCATCCTACACGGACGCCACTCGTCGGACGCTCCAGGCCAAGTTCTTGCGCTTCCAGCGATTCTGCGAGGCCAACGACCTGGTCGCGCTGCCCGCCCGACGGGCGTCGATCTACCGATACATTCGTTTTCTTCGGGAGGAGGGCAAGGTGGGCGTGCGGTCGTTGCCCCAGTACCTGGCCGCGATTTCAATGATGCATCATGTCGCGGGCCATTTGGGTTTCTCGGCCTTCGACCCGGTCACCCGTATCCTCACCCGCGCTTGGCGCCGGGCGGCCCCGAGCCCGGTGCAGCATCGCCGACCGATCCCTGTGTCCCTGCTTCTACGCATTCTGGACGTTGGCCTGACCACCGAGGACGGGCCCACCCTTCGGGCGGCGTGTGCTGCCCACCTCGACTACATTTTTTTTAACAGGGCCCAGTCGGGCCATTACATCCTGGTCGATGACGTCCGCATCGATGAGGAGGTCGTGGTTTTTCGCGAGCGCAAGACCAAGCTGCGCCCCGGGGAGGAGCCCCGGTCGCGCTATCGATCATGGCCTTCTCGCGGCGCTCCCGAAGTCGTCGCCCTTTTGCGCCGCTGGACTCGTTTTCGGGATCAAGCTTGGGTGCAAACGGACCAGCAGCCGCGCCATTTCTACCGCCTGCCCGGCGACGCCACCCCTTCGTCCAAGATGGTGGCCTCCTGGTTTACGTCCCTGCTCGCGCACTTTCCGGACCTGGCCCACGAGCCCTTCACGCATCATAGCCTGCGTGGTGGGGGCGCGTCCAGCTGCTTCGCCTTGGAGGTCGCGGAGCGGCGCATCCGGGATTGGGGTGGATGGAAGTCAGACGCTCTGTGGTCCTACATTGATATTTTCCGTTTACCCACTGAGTGGGATTTTCGGTTGTTTGGTTGGATGACCATCACCGCCCGCGACCTGCATGAGCAGTTTGGGCACATCTTCTACCCCGGAGGGGCCTCGCGTTCCCTAGAGTGACTGGGCAAGTTTAATGGACGGGAACCTCGGGAATGTGACGATTGACGGTTGTTTGTAATTATTGTCATGGGGGTTACATGACGGGGTGGGCTCAGGAGGCCGGTAAGGCAGAAATGAAGTTAACTATCTTGTTAATGGGTTTCTGCCAAGGGAGACGTTGGGTGGGCTGCACCGGCGATTCAAACGGTGCAGTTTGAACCTGGGGTTTACTCAACCCCATCCCTTGGGATTTCTGGCCACCCCTAGTACCGTGGGTCAGTCAAAGTACGGTATTCCGAGGTGCCGCCCGCGAGGGCGCCCTCGCGTTTGGCGGGCTTTGGCGGGGCGGCGGAGGACGGCTATTTAGGCAACCCCTCGGTCCCCCTCCTTATCTTGTTTCGCACCCAGCCCTCCCGCCCTGGATAGTGGAGTTCGGGTTAGTTGTGGGATGGTGAGGGAGTTGAGGGAGTGAAGTACGGGAAAGGGAGCTGACTCATGGGGAGTCACTCACTGAAGTGGCATTGAAGTACTAGCGAAGCGAATGGGCAAGTTTAATGGACGGGAACCTCGGGAATGTGACGATTGACGGTTGTTTGTAATTATTGTCATGGGGGTACATGACGGGGTGGGCTCAGGAGACCGGTAAGGCAGAAACTTTTGCACTGGTATGATTGCCAAGGCCAACAACAAAAGAAGGAGTACCTGGTGTTGTAGCCAAGAGCGACGATGGGTGGGCTGCATCGGCGATTCAAACGGTGCAGTTTGAACCTAGGGTTTACTCAACCCCGTCCCTGGGGATTTCTGGCCACCCCCTAGTACCGTGGGTCAGTCAAAGTACAGTATTCCAAGGTGCCGCCGGCGAGGGCGCCCTCGAGTTTGGCGGGCTTTGGCGGGGCGGCGGAAGGCGGCTATTTAGGCAGCCCCTCGGTCCCCCTCCTTATCTTGTTTTGTTTCGTGCCACTGCGTTGGCACACTCCGAAGGCACCGAGTGCCTTGTCCCTCCGGCTACGGCCAAGTTCTTTCTATGAACCGTTCTCCGGCCGAGCATCAGTTGCACGACCAAGCAGTTCGGTTCAACGACGGTCCGCCTACGGCTTCTCCCGACGAAGTCTGGCTGTCTAACCCCCCGGCTCCTCCTGCAGGCGGTGACCAAACCGGTGGTCCGACCCCTGGGAGTCCGCTTCCCCGAGTGGTTTGACGTCCGCCACACCTCCGAAGGCGGGCAGCTCGCGCAGGCCCTGGGCGCCAACTCCGGTTACTTCCAGGAGTACCAAAACTGGACCCCCTACGTCGCATGGCAGTTCGACCTCACTGCCGCACTGATCGACTTCGTGGCCCACCCTGCGTTTCCGCCGGAGTTCCGGGAGGCCCTCTTGCCATACGTCCACGCCCAAGTGACCATCACGTCATGTCCTGATTCGCCTCCAGCAGGTCCACGGCGAATAAAAGGGCACCTCCCTCGACGGACTGTGGAAGGCACTGCAGACCAACATGTGATTGGGCGCCGTGCATCGCCGGTTCTGGGATCCCCTGATCGACAAGCCTCTCAAGCACATCCGCAAGGAGGTCCTCAACCAACAGCTCAAGTTGGCGACGAAGTCCGTGGCCGCTCAGCATCAAGCGCAGCTCAACCGCCAAGCTCCCACGACCCCGCCCCCCGGTGGACCTTCCTCCGGCGACAGGCATCCGCGCACCAAACTCAAGACGTCCGGCGCCCAGCCAGCGCCTCCCAAGCCGACCGCCTAGAGGCCCCGCCCTACGCCCACCTCCAGGGCTGTCTCGTGGCCTGGCGACGCATCAGCGCCCCCTTCTGAGTGCTTCAATGGATCCATACGGGGGCGCCTCCCCAATGGGGCCCGGGGGGCCCTCCGCCCCCCTTCGATCAAGGCGAGTACCCGCTCAAGACCCCGGCAGAATGGCAAGCTTGGCGGGAGCTGCGCGACGAGTATCTTCAGACGGGAGTGATCATCCAGACGGAGGCTTCTTCCAACGCCCGGTTTTTGCGCGCCTTTTTGGTGGCCAAGCCGGCGGAGAACGGGAAGACCAAGTACCGCTTGGTCATCGACCTTTGGCGGATCAATCACCACCTCAAGAAGGTCGGTCTCCGCTATGAGCGGCTGAAGGATTTTGGTTTTCTCTTACAACAAAATGACTTTCTGGTGGGATTCGATGTGAAGAATGCATACCTTCACATTCGGATGCGTGCCGATCAGGAACATTTCTTGCAGTTTGGAATGGGTGGGGAGCTTTTTGCTTGTAGGGAGTTGCCCTTTGGCCTCTCTTTGGCCCCTTTTTATTTCACTCATGTCATGCTCGTTGTGGTTCGTTTCTTAAGGACCCCCACTGCATGCACGCGAGCTAGCATTCGGTTTAGATTTGGCCGCTTAGCGGGAGATGACTCCATCTTACAGTACTACCTCAAGTACTCGCGGGAGGTTCCCGCCTTAATTTTGGCTTATTTAGATGATTTCATTGCAGCCATGTCCGATCCGGTTCATTTGCGGGAATGGTCCAGTTTGGTGCGGCGAGTTTTCCAGGCTCTCGGGATTGAGTTCAAAGTGTTAGTGGGATCCAGTGCAACGGAAAACCCACTTGGGTGTGATTATTGACACTACCCGGTGCCAATTTTTGGTGCCCCCGGACAAGGCAGCTGCCATTGCCTCCCGGGCTCGTACCATCCTCCAGACAGGTGTGGTAGTGGCATGACAATTGGCTCAATTTTGTGGGTCTGCAATTTCGTTGTATTTGGCATTTCCGTTGGCTCGTTTTTTCTTGATGAGTCTCTATGCTATGTTGCGGGGAAAGCGATCTTGGCGGGATCGTCTCTTTTTGACCCCTCAAGCCCGCCTGCATCTTTTGGCTCGGACCAACCTTTCTCTACTTGCAGGCCGGGCTCTCTACCCGGGTTATTTGCCTTTGATTAGCACCCTTGCGACGGATGCAAGTCTCACGGGTTGGGGGGCGACCTTTCAGCCATTGGGTTAGGCGGAATCCATGCTTGCGCGGGGATTTTTTGATCGCGAGCTTATTCACATTAATGTTCGTGACATGCAGGCCATGAACTTGGCCCTGCTCAGTTTCTTTCCTCACCGGTATTCCGGGATGACTTCCCGCCGGGTGCGTTTGTTGGTGGACAACCAGGTGGTCTTGCATTATCTACTTTCCATGACTACCAGGGCCACCAGTCTCTTGAGGCCCTTACGTCAGTTGAAGGTGGTGTGTACAACACGCCAAATTCTCCTGGAGCCGGAGTACATCCCCTCCGCCAAGAATGTATTACCGGACCGGCTTTCCCGTATACGGACCTCGGAGGACTACCACCTGCATCCGCGCATATTTTGGGAGGTCGCCCGCAACTTCGGGGCCTGTTCAGTGGACCGATTCACGTCCGCTTGGAATGCCCTCTGCGCCCAGTTCAACAGTCAGTACTGGGACGTTGGTACGGCAGGAGTGGATGCATTCCAGTAGGATTGGAGTGGCACCAAGTCCTGGTGCAATCCCCCGTGGAGCCTCCTCGCGAGGCTCGTGTCCTTCCTCGCCTTACGGCCGGAGCTGGAGGCGTTGGTGCTGGCGCCGGACTGGCCGAGCGCGGTGTGGTTTTGCCCGCTCCGAGCGATCGCCCGGGCGGAGATGTTCATTCCCCGCCAGGTCGACCTCTTTCTCCCCGGCGATCCGAGTCTCCCGGCCTCTCTCCCGCCCTTGCGCTGGAATCTCCGGGCGTTCCATGTGTGCCCGCGCCCGCAGACGCTGCGCCATATGAGGCCGAATCGGAGGAAGGCGTGACCCCTCCCGATGCCCCGCCCTCTCCGCCTGTGGAGCCTCTTTTGGATCCATTACCGCTAGAGCCGGTGGCGGAGGACGACCCGCTGTACGACACCAACTTGGATGGCTTGCTCCGCGATGATCGCTGCTGGATAGAGCACCAGTTCCTGGCCTCCTACATGGATGCCACCCGGAGGACTCTTCAGGCCAAGTTCCAGCAGTTCCAACGCTTTTGCAAGGCGCACAACTTGGTGGCGCTTCCAGCATGGAGGGCGTTGATCTACCGCTACATTCACTTTCTGCGGGAGGAGGGCAAGGTGGGCATTCGCTCGCTACCCTAGTACCTGGCGGCGATTTCCATGATGCACCACGTCGCGGGGCATCTCGGGTTTTCTGCCTTCAACCCGGCCACCCACATCCTCACCCGTGCTTGGCGTCGGGCAGCGCCGGCCCCGGTGCAACATCACCGGCCGGCCCCCATTTTGCTCATGCTACGCATCTTGGACGTCGGCCTCACCACCGAGGACGGCCCCACCCTTCGGGCGGCGTGCGCAGCGCATTTGGACTACATTTTCTTCAATCGGGCCCAGTCGGGCAACTTCATTCTCGTGGAGAACATTCGCATCGACGTGGAGGTGATTGTCTTCCGGGAACGCAAGACCAAGCTGCGCCCCGGGGAGGAGCCCCAGACCCACTACCATTTGTGGCCTTGCCGGGGCGAGCCAGAGGTTGTCGACCTCCTGCGCCGTTGGGTCGCCTTCTGTGATCGGGCCTGGGTGCACACGACCTAGCAGCCGCGCCATTTCTACTGCCTTCCCGGCGACGCCACCCCTTCGTCCAGGACCGTGGCCTCCTGGTTCTCGGCCCTACTCGCGCACTTTCCGGACCTCGCCGAGGAGCCCTTCATGCATCATGGCCTGCATGGTGGGGGGGCGTCCAGCTACTTCGCCTTGGAGGTCGCGGAGCGGCGCATCTGGGATTGGGGTGGATGGAAGTCAGACGTGCTGTGGTCGTACATCGACATTTTTCTTTTACCCACATAGTGGAATTTTCGCCTGTTTGGTTGGATGACCATCACTGCCCACGACCTGCATGAGCAGTTTGTGATGGGCACATCTTCTACCCCAGAAGGGCCTCGAGTTCCCGTAGAGTGACTGGGCAAGTTTGATGGGCGGGAACCTCGGGTATGTGATATTGATGGTTGTTATAAGTATTGTCATGGGGTACATGAGGGGGTGGGCTCAGGAGACCGGTAAGGCAGAAACCATGCAACCAATAGAATGAAGTCAATCAATAAAAACCAGATACGTAATACCATTTTTGCTACAAGAGCATGGGTGCTATTGAGAAAACTTAACACCAAAAGGATCAACAAAGTTGCAATGCAAATTAGTAGGCCCATTCAAGGTATTGGAGAGGATTGGCAACATTGCCTACTAACTAGACCTGCCCACATCGTGGACAATCCACCCTGCTTTCTATGTTTGCTTTTTAAGGACTACCGGTCTTCGTCTCTTCATCCTATTTCTGATTACCTTTCTATCTTAGTCCCTATTAAGGATGCTGAGCCTAATGTATTTTAGATTGAGAAACTCTTGCACTGGTATGATTGCCAAGGCCAACAACAAGAGAAGGAGTACCTCGTGCTGTGGAATGGCCATTCCATCGATGACGCCACTAGGGAGCTTGTATTGAGCTTTTCTAATCGCAATGGTCTCCGCAACTTGATCAAGTGTCACAAACCTTTTGAGGCTCATTGATGTTTCTTTCTGGTTGTCTCACCCTTTGGACCATTCTCAATTCAAGGGCAAATTTCCTTCCCCGGGGGTAGTGGTTTATGGTAATGGTGCAAACAATTCATAGTGGCAAATGATTCACAATTGCTAACCTCCTGCATCCTTATGGAATCGAGAATGGTGGCTAAAGGCCGAGTGAAGCGAGGTACTCAACCACCTTCAAGATTGACACAGGATAGAATAGGCCAGGAGTCGGGGGATGAAGCCCTGCTTACTAATAACAATGGGTTTATTGAATATTATTGAATTGTTCGTGACGCCATGTAATGACCACCATTTTGTACGGTGATCACTCATGTAATTGGTATACAATGGGCATCTATTGTACGCATTGTGCACGCTGCATGGAATGGCCTGAATATGCCACCATTGTTGATATAGAAAACAAAAAGAGAAAACACTCCAAAAATGGGTTACGAGCGGATAGCCACAAGCATTAGGATTGAGAATGAGGGTGGTGTAAGGTTAGGGAGACAAGGGTTGGATGTGAGATGCCACCTTGTGTTCTCACCAGATTCATGTCACCATTCAACATCCCAAACTGATTGGATTCAATAACAATTCTGGAAAGTCCTGGGCCTCAAGGGCACAAGCTGTGTGGGTAGATTGGGATGGTCTGATCAACTATTTCCTAATCTCAGAAAGACCATATGGGTTGTCTGGCCTAATGAGGAGAGACAACTAGTCCAATAATCTACACGAAAAAATGGGGTTTCATGTGATGTGTGAGGTTACGTTCAATGTGGGACCTTTCAATGCACTTACACACACAGGGTTGTCATGGCATGTGTACTGGCTCTATGGGATCTCAGATCCCAGACATGGTGTTGGTTCTTGTGTCATGCAAGGTAGCTTTTAGCACTCTCACTATAAGTACTTGCATGCACTAAAAGTCATAGGCTAGGATGACAATGATGAATTCAACCATGACAAGGGTGATGGAGTAAGAGTTAGAAGTAGGTTGACTCCCCTCAACCTATGTGTTGATTGTGTGTTTTACACTTCACTCAAGGTTAGTTATGCAAACTACGCCGAGTTGGGACCAAGTGTTTAATTATTGAGGAAAAGTTGATGAGAGTTGGCCTAGTGGAGAAGAGGAAAACGTGAGATGGTAGTGGTTATTTTGAAAAGACAAGTGCACGGGATTGTGCATGGTTATGTGGAAGGGCCAATAACTCGTCCATTGGTTCTAAATGGGGAGGGCTAATTGTATGCTAGACCCTTCAGAAGGGTTGCTTTGTCTTTAAAGTGGTTGTGTGTGATATACAATTTTTTCTATATTTGCGCAGCTGCCAATACACTTTTTATAACCATAAGCCATGTCCACCTTCCCTTAGTGGTTAGAACACAAGGGAGGATTGGCAATGTGCTGTAAGGGACTTGCACGGGTGCAAGGGCACATTTGGTGTGTACTTGTAATAGAATGGAATTTCGTTAAGTTGAAAAAGGGGCTGGTTGTTGAGGTTCTCTTGGAAGAGGCTACCAAATCTTATGTGGACAAGTTTTGGAATGTGCTTTTGATCGATTTATTGGGTTTAGCCTTGTACCTTTGTAGTGGTTGAGTAATGTCAAAGGGTTGGACATGTTGCTTCTGAAGTTTGCAAACTTCATAAACCAATTGGCTACATATTCTATGTTTTGGATTTGAGGTTGTGTGCATTGCTCCATTGCAACATATCTTTGAGTTTCAAGTACTAGACAATACTACTAGACGCTCAACTATTGCTATGGCATCTTGCTGTATGTGGGAGACGCAACCCGGTCTTAAAATGTGTACAATAGTCCTGATTGTGTAGCCATTTGGTGACACTGGTGTTGTGGTTGTGGGGTGGCCTAGACCATTTGAAGGGCCAAGCAAACAATTGGAAGGGGTCAGACTAGTGCTTTTTGTGTATGTGCAATTGCAGTTTACTAATTGATGGGTGTATGAGAGGTTGCGGGCTTTGGGCACCACGTTAGGCCATACAACACTTGAGGTGTCCCGGGCATAAAAAGGACCCCCGCAGTGCTACAAGGCGCCAAACCACGAAACTCTCACTGGGAAAGCGAATGGGGGATGGTAGCTGAGGAGGCCGTGCACCCCCACTCAGATTGGCAAGAGGGTGGGCACAACACCCACAAAGGCGTTGTTTCAGTGACACGTCCATTAGGCCGTTTGCCTAATGGTCCCTTCAAGGCATCCTTCAAATCCAATTTAAGGATGGCACAAACGCCCAAAGGATGCCGAGAAGGCGCCCGCTGCATAATCATGGCAAAACGAACAGGACGAGTAGGTTGGGAAGGTCCCAAAAAGGCAACGATAACTAGCGAAGAAGGCTCAAACAACGCACATCATGGTGAGCCGCCGATGGCTCGCCATCTGAGATCTACCCAATGGCATCAAAATCTATCGACACGGAGATGGTGGCATCTGTCACAAAGAGACTCCGAGAAGGGGATACCCAGCGGAGAGGGGAAGCTTGGAGGGGCCGCAGCATGAGGAGGTGCACTAGAATGACGTAGCACTTGCTTGAGGGTGGCCGCCGCCACCCAAAGAGTGTACAAGGATGTGAGCATAAAATTGAAACTTCCAACACATGCCCAAGTTAGAAAGGCGCAGAATGGGGTTGGTTTGTAATGTGGCTATGTGGTATAGTGGTGTGTGTACGTGCAATCCGTGTAAAGGTGCAATTCGTAGTTCCAAACTGGTGTTTTAGTCAAAAACGCACGTAAATGCACTGATGGCTGCAGTTGTGCACCACACAAAGTGGCAGCCCATGTCCTGTCACAGAGAAGGTATAAAACACATTTCTGTGCGCTCAAAATGTAGTTTTAGATATTGAATGTTATTTATTTAGCATGTGGTCTATTCACCCAGGCAGTCACACCTTGACTCGTGGGTGTTCAATCATAGTTGTCCCTTGACTTTGTGGCCAGAACCGTATAATGAAAAGACGCTCTTTAATGAACAGCCATCGCGAACAATGGCAAATTACCCTAAAAATCTAAGAAGTTGCATTGAACCCCCAATCTCTAAAAATCCTAAAAATTTCACCCACCCTAAAACCTAGCCTGAAAATTGAAACCTAACTTAACTGAAATAAAAAAACTAAACTAAGTTGTAAGAACAAAAACCTCAACCTTAAAACCTCAAATTTCAAAAAATAGATGAAAAATCTAAAATATCTAAACTAAACTAAAACCAACCTTAAAAAGTTGTTCTAAAATTTAAACCAAGGCAAAGTGAAATTATATTCCTAATTAAAACAAGTAAATATGTAACCACAAAAACGTAAAAATATTAGACGTTATTTAGTTAAGCCCCAAACCTATTTAATCATACACCAATGTGTATAGAAATGACAGGTTAGATGTTCTTGTGGTAACCAACAAATTTAGTTGTTTGCTCACTAATACTAGAACCCACAATATATTCATTTAGGTGCACATATTTAAACACAACAAAAATGGCAAACACTCATAATTTCATCATCCATTCAATTGTTTGTTCATTATTTACCTTCCAAAACCACTGTATCTCATCTTATGTGAGTTCAACCTTATGTCCCATGTGTGCTACATATATACATCTTTTAAAAAAATGTTTAGAGCACTTCAAGCTTTGTGGCATCCCACTACATGAAGAATCTCATAATGCATGCATTGTGGTGAACATCACACTTGCCCTGGGTGGTGCAACCACACACTAAAAAGTGTTATCAATTACCCGTTCTATAGTCGCTTGTAGCATTTTCATCTTCTCAATAAAAAAACACACCAATACCATCACATCCCACAAAAATCGGTGCCATTGACAGTGCCATCCCTCACATGTATTGTTCGCCTTGGGTGTCAGGTGAGCGGTATGATCATGCATGCTTTACAACCCAAGTGAGTGCAATGGAGGGGAACGGATTGGGGGGACCATGCATGCGCTATCATCTCACCACAGCAAGAAGAAAAGTGTCCTTGAAGTATTGGACCAAAGGTGCTGACACCACAGGGGGCACTAGAGAAACAATATGATGAAACGAAGCACCCAGCTTGCCCGGTGGGAAGAATACCAAAGCCGCAAGCCTCCACACTAAAGTATGAAATTTTGGTCCCCAATGTATCTTATTGCAAAGCCCAAGCTCTGATCTAGCACTACATGCTCTGACTAAATTGGGAAAATAGGCCCCATTGTTGTCCCTTGGGTAACACAAAGTGCAAAGCGTCCATCGTAGTGTTTTCAAAATCTGTGATCACTAATTTATTCGACGTCATGGCCAGCTTTGAGAACCAAGTGGATACGCATTCAAATGCTTGCATGTAGCTTGCTTTAGTGCACCTCTCCATGAGAATGTAGATGAGAGGGATAATCTTTTGTACCTCCCCAATTCCTACTTATGAATGTTCTATGCCCTATAATAGTACACAGTTGGCGAAAAGGGATGATATCATATGGAATATCCTATCCAACGTCCAGAAGGTAGCATTGGCCCAACAACTGATATTGCTCATGTGGTAATGATTAGGAACCGTTGGTCATCACCAGCTCGTTAGTTATCGAGCAACAAAAATTGCATACCCCAAAATTTTTGTTTAAGTTGTTGTGTGTAAATCCGTTCTATGGCTTAGTTAGGCGCCCTGCATGGTGGATTGTACACACTTGGCATACCAAGAATTCTCTATTGGCATGTGCTCATTGCTCACACCTTTGGTTTATCTCAATACTTTTGTGAACAATTGGCATTGGCTCATTCTCTTATATTGTTTTTTTCTGTATCCCCCATGCCCATTATCCATAACCATTTGCATTTTCTCCAAGACCCTGTACACCTTTGCTAATAATAGCTACAATATTCTAGGCATTGTGAAGAGCACGCAATAGCATTATCCATAAAAACTTGAACATATGATGTAATTGCCGTTGGACCCACATATTGTTGTGTAAAGGTAGTATCATACACAACCATTTAATGCTTTACGTACATGAGGGAGAGGGATGTAACCTAGTATTGTGGCCTTGTTCAATACACATAAGTGCAACAATACTACAACTCCCCCTTTTTTGTAATAAACATTATTGATGATAATGTAACCTTTTATAATATAGTTTATTATATATATTCGCAATATTTCAATTTATTAAAATTCCCCAATCAATTCCGCCTTTTCCAATGCTTTTAAATGATTTCTATGATTTGAAGCTCCTATGAGGCAAATGCATATTGAGAAATGCAAAGCATAGGTACTATTCTATTTTGAATTGAATACAAAAATAGTTGCATGTGTTCACTCTTCAAATGACGTCTTCACAAGATCAATAAAAGACAAATCAAAATAGCTTTATATTCCACTAGAGACTCCCAAAATTTTTACACCACTATGGAAATAGTTAGGCCCCATGTGCACTTCCTCCAACCATCCGTTCTCCTAATTATCTTTGATCCTTTCGAAAGCTTATGAGTTGTGCAAGTGTAGGGCAATTCTCCTCAAAAAATGATTCCCATCATATCCTTGCAAAACTCGCCAACAATCATTGCAATATAATATTATAATCCTTTCGTTGTGATTGGACATCAAAGTGCTATCACATTCCACTTACACTCACCCATTATAATATTCCTACCTTGGTTACAATGCACAATAGAAAATACCAACACATATCAATGATCGCCCCAAACAATGATTGTCTTGAGTCATGCACTGAATATATCAATGCCTTTTCCTATAGTTTTGTAGGATGGGGGAGCAATCACCACCCACCAACAAGTTTCCAAAACAACCCCAGATCAAGGGATCTAGATTGAGGAGCATTTGTGTTAGAGTTGAGCATGTTTGCTCTTCTTGATAACAAGGCGAAGTTGGTCAAATACCAATTCAATGAAAGCTATTCATTGGGCAATCGTTGTGTTTGTTGGAACGGCCCCAACAACGTCTTACAAATGAGGCTGATGGTATGGGTAGGGTGTGCATCCTAGCAAAACCCCAATGCCTCTTTTGTTATTGATGACGACATTCTTGGCATAAGTGCTTTATACCAAAGCTCAAAGTGTCTTGATGAAGATTGGGGGAGTTCCGCCAATTGAAGCTTGGACTTGGGTAGATACAATGGAATATAAATATTTGAAGGCTATGCCTTGATGCATTGGTCATAAAATATATCTTGAATATCTTAACTCACCAAATAGTAGTTTGTTTCCAGCTGGGCGATGAAGTGCATAATACTTTGTAATGCACATGCAATGATCTTAGCATTTATATAATATTATATCATAATTCCTATTAGGACTTCTAATAGCAAAGAGTTTGATAATAGCACAAAGTCGCTTCTTAAAGCTCATATATTATCACTAAGAACTGAGTTAGAAATACTCCCAAATATTGCAAAATCGACATAAGGGCCACGCCCTCCATGGTAATGGCATGATCCTCCTCCATAGTGGCAACCTCCCTTTCGGTTTTAAGCACCTAGTTTAAAGGCTTGATAGAGGAAATTGCCATTGTGACCTTGCCTCCTTGACGTGCTCTCTCTAGTATTAGCTTTGATATAGAGGATGAACTTGTCGGATTTGTCTAGATTTGCTTGGCAATATTGCACATAAGCTAGGGACAATAAATCTAATCCTAGAAGAAAGGTGGGCTCCAATAGCCAACGTTCTCCAAGCATATTCTAGTGAGTTCCTTGCGTATTTATCTACATTTGGCTGCTAGAAAATTGTGATAAGGGCAAGATCGACGGTCTTGGCACAAATGGTCTTTTGTGCCGCCTAGAGTGTGGTTTTCAATTTGCCATTATGTGTCAATTTGTTAGGCCACATAAACAAAATTGAGAAAAAATGGCAATTATGGTCTTAGTAAAAATATGCCAAGAAGAATCCATTGTTTGGCTTGAGCACATGAGCAATGCAATGGTTGTCAGCTATGTTCAGTATATTAAACCATGTGCCATTGCTGGCAGTGGCAAGCCTAACACCCTCTATGCAAGGCACCGGATTTGAGTGGCCTCCAATGTTGTTACCCCCCAAAGGCCAAAAAGAGCCAAACTTCAAAGGGAACAAAACCATCTGTTGAAGTTGCAAATCGTGCAACCGATTAGGGTGCTGTCAGCACCCTAATGGGGAAAATCCTTTGCAAATAATTACACTACAATATCATCTTTTACATATAATCATTCCTGTGACTGATCAAAGGATCCACTATCTATGCCACTATGTAGGCACTGATTGTTTAGTTTGTAACCATGCATGTTACATGTATACACATGTGTGTGTAGAAATGACTTCCCAAGCAACGAAAACAATAAGTTGCCTACTAATAATAATATGACGTTTTGGTGGTAAAAGGCTAGAAAGTCATCAAATCGAGATCATGGATTGGAGCAGTGCTCCAGGAGCACAGAAGTTGATTTTTGTTTAAATGAACAACGAATTCTCATTGGTTAGTACAACTAGTCGTTTTGGTTCCCTAAGTAGGTCCAACAATCTTATAATAACTAGCTCAGAGGACTAATAATGCTTTTGGTATTCATGGGTTAATCAGGAAGATATATTCATCATATCAAAGTAGAAATCAATACTCGCTCTCTTGGGAAAATATCCGCAATTATCATAATAAAATGAGCACTATAATGATATTTTAAAATAATATTCAAACAATTAATTGAACATCAATTGCTATGACGCTTAATTTTGTTAGGTTGAAATGTTAAGTTATTAGCTCTTTTATGACACAACATTCTTGTGGAGGCGAATGCCAATGGATATTGTTGAGAATGTATCTATACAATTTAAAGCATGCATAATACATAATGAATATGAAAGTGTGGTACTAGTACTATGCAAATATCTCAAGGTAAACTTACCCTTTGGAACCACCCAAGATTATGCATCCACTACAATGGAAAATTCTTCTTTGTTGTTGGTTGCTTGCGCTACAACCCAAATCATCG
Source organism: Ostreobium quekettii (assembly GCA_905146915.1). Classification (NCBI taxonomy): domain Eukaryota; kingdom Viridiplantae; phylum Chlorophyta; class Ulvophyceae; order Bryopsidales; family Ostreobiaceae; genus Ostreobium; species Ostreobium quekettii. The sequence continues at coordinate 16,649 of CAJHUC010002175.1, forward strand.
AAAATTCGTCTAACCACTGAAGAGCTACTCTAAAACCTTCAAAGCTTTTGGAAATTGTTGTGTATAGAACGGGAAACTTGTATGGTAAGATGCAACCGTGTGGACACCATTCTCACTCAAAACACGTGATCAGAGTACAATGAACCAGAATTACTATCATGTAAAGTAGTTCGGAGCGTAGTCTATTCGAAAAGCCTCAAGCCTAGGGGCTCCAAATTCAAAGATACTCCTAGGCCTCGAGAAGAGTCCAAAGCCTTGGAAAGGCCCAAAGCTTAAAAGCCCAAGAAGGACCACAAACCACAACGCCCAAGGGGCTATGTGCTCAAAGGGTTGCCAACTTTGAAGGTATTAAGAAGAGAGAAAGAGATAAAAATATGGGTACAACAAGATAAACACTTGAGTAGTCCACAACTACACAGCGGGAGGAAAACCATCGTGCGCATGGCTTAAGTGCCTCCCAAATGTCACCGCATCGGTGTTGCCAATATGTTGTTGATTAGTGAGGAGCTCCCTAAACTTGCCCATTTTTCGTTGTTCCTTATGGTCCATCATATTGTACTCCTGATGATGATGATCTTAGTTCTAACCTATGACCGCTTGACTCTCATATCCCACATGTCTCCTCATATACTCAACATGGCTCGTGCACAAAAGAATTGGCTTTGCTCATCTTTCCCATCTTTTATCTGATAACTCAGAATAGTACCTTATTTTGTCTTACCTTTGACTATCCTAGCAAATTGAATGTAGATGTCCCTTCACCAAAAATGCAGATGAATTATCATCATCATCATTTTTAATACTGCTCCCATATTCCTTGATTTTGGGTATAGCTTCTAGGTCACTATATAGCATTTAAGTGAACTTATATGGGGACGTGCTCATGTCAATTTTTATATTGCACTCTTTATCTCTACCAAAAAAGATAGCATCTACTACAATTGGCTCCTTATGGCAAAGGTAGATATCTACCGCACTTTGAGGTCCCCTACTTTCTACTCGTTAGATTGGTGATATATTTCCCCATCAATAACCAGAACATTGGATAAGGACTTTAAGCTAAGGCTATTCTTGGTGACCCATTCTCTATCCCATAACTTGGTGTTTTATGTTAGTTTTTGAAGAGATCTTTTAGCATCCACAATATATTCAACTCACCAAGCCCATGCAATTTTGATAAAAAGAATTTTCTCTATATATGAAAGCGGCTATTGCGAATGAGCATATTTCTCAATGGTTATGGGAAGGCAAGTCGTTATCTTAATCAAAGTACCACAACCCATACGTCTTGTTGGTCAACACTGAAACTCACTAATAATTTTGTTGTATCAATCTTTAATTAAATCTATTTATTGCAATTTTTTTTGTTGTAATGCCCCTTGGAGCTTGTTGTTGATTTAGCTTGCTTTGCATACCCTACAAATATATTGCTACTGGGTGCAAAGTTTAATTTCATCTTGTAGCCTCCATGTATTAACAAATAGTTTACTAAACCATTTTGCGAATAGGTACCAACATTGGTAATTTTGTTTGGTTGCAAGATGCTCGAAATTGCATTTTTTGCAGAACCAGAATAATATTATTTTCCAACTACACAATTGCAATATGTGGTCTTATATAATATAATATGTGGCGCTAATAGCATTGCGCCAATAAAATGGTGTTTTGTGTTAGTGGAAAGCCCGAAGCTTAAGAGACGCACATTTTCTTTATTCCCTATGGGAGGGCAAATTAGGCCACTCTGAGAATGAGCGAAAGGCAACTTTCTTTGTTCGCATCAGTGTGCATGTGATGGCTAGCCATATTGTTATGGTGAACTTTCAAGCAAATTCTTTGCTTTGCCTTTGGCCACATATTAAGGGCGTTGCCTATTTTGCACGAGCGTGGCTTTAATGGGGCGCGGAGACTAAGCCCCAAATCGCTTTGACACTTGAGATGCGCCTGTCACACAAATTTTGCTGATGCCCATGTCAATGTTTTTCTCTTTTGTATTTTTATCAGGATTAGTATTGTTTACCATTTTTTAATTCCCGCACAATGAAGTCAAGGGTCACGCTGCTTGCGGAAATGCAAAATATAGGGGTATGGATACTTGGGCCCTTGCTCGTCACTTGCGGCCTTGAACGCAACTACCGACCTACTGTACTTTAAAGTAGGTCGGTTTTGAAATGACCCTTCTGCCCCCCATGCCCACTTACTCCCCCCAATCCCGCGTGGGAAGGAGAGGGGCCACAGTGCTGCCGTCCGGCCGAAAGGAGACGGACCCACCCCGAGCGGCCGCAGCCCAGCCTTCTGGCCTGACCAGCGCCGCGCCCCTCGCAGTGATGGCCCAAACGCTGGCGGAGTCGCTGGCGGGCATCGGCGAGCAGGACGGGCGACTGGCCGACTGGAGCGAGGCGGCAGGAGTCAGCCGCGGGGCCCACGCCCCTCAGGCCTCGACATCGCGAGACGCCGGTAGGTTGGGGCGAATCGCCGGGGGGACGCAGGATGGGAGGGCAGCTTGGGAGCCGAGCTGTTGTCTATTCTGCTACCTGCGTGGATCAGCGCCGGGAAATGTTGTGTTGCCTTCCCTTGCCGGTGGAGCTCCAACCATGCCCCCATCTGAAACTTCAAGCCCTGAGAAGGGGCAGCATGGTCCACCTGGGCCGGGGAGGGTAGGAGAGGAGAATGTGGGGGAAGCCGGCGAGGTATGGTTCGAAGCTTTGGCCGTGGGTAATGAAACGTCGGGAGGGACTGCCCGCCTCAGTGAGCGCTGTGTTGCCAGTGATGATGTTTATCAGCGCTTTCGGCAAGCGTGGGCGGGGCGGAAGGAAGGGCGCAGGGTATGTCCGGTATTGAAGGGGATGGGGGAATGGAAACCGGCCGCAGGGAGGCCCAAGGGCAAACTTACGATGGGCGTTGGCAACAGGGGAATGCAAGTTGGGAAGGAGTGAGCAGAGATGTTTCGGAGGCGCGGCCGGACGGTGGTGGCGATGTGCCGAGGGGGAGTTTGGGGCGCGGCGCGAGTCTGCGTCACCGCCTGGGCGGAGCAGGGTGGGTCAGCTGGTTTGTGCATGGAGGCAGTGGGACCTTAAGGGGAGCTGCGCCCCGTGGCAGCGATGCGCGGCTCTCTCGCTGGCGCCTCGGTCGCAAAGACTGCGCACGGGCGAGGAGGGACGAATCCCTGCGCAGGGTGTTGACACAGGCATTAGTGGGTGTATCCATGTTAATCCCGGTTTTTGACCCTGGGGGGCAAACCAGTGCCCTGGCGCCCTGCTTCGGTGTCAGCCACGTGTGCATCCGTGGTATGCGTTGCATGCACCCAGATCACTCAAGGTTGCTCGCTCCACTCGCGCTGAGTGTGGACTGCAGTCAAAGGGAAAGGAAAGGAATGGTGTTGGAGATAATGGGTGCTAGTTGATGGCGCCCTAACGGAATCCCAGACGCTGGTCCAGTTTTGCCCAATTGCCTTGCCCTGGGTTGTTATGTTGGGAGCTCTTGCTGGGAGCCTGTATTGCCTAGGTGCCTTGTCAGCACTCACAACTGAGTGGTGACTCATCGTTTTGGAAGTAGGATGATTGTCCATTCACTGGGAAAGAAGCGTGTCATGAGAAGATTCCCCTGTCTTGAGAGCAAGAACCGTGTGAGACACTTTGGCATGTGATAGGAGATTATGCAGACGTTACCATGAAGCCCTGTGAAACCTCATTGTCTCCATGTGTACATCCCTGTGCAGTATTTTGCCCTGGGTCCCTGGGCAGCAGCTTGGTTGACCCTATTTAGGGAAGAACGGAAGCAGGGCCCCACATGGGACACACTGGCACCATGCAGATTGCCTTGGCATACCTGCCGACTTGTGTCTATACTGTTGGCCATTTTTCGCTGGCGTTGTGCGACGTGTCCTCCCTTCACAGCCAATTTCCCATAAGACACCACCAGTGCTGGTGAAATTCCTCATTATCTATGCTCTGTAGTCAACATCGCCACCAGCTCCCTGGTCAGTCCTGTTGTGGTGTTCATGGTGGCACAACTGTGCACTTGTCGCAAAAGCCCATGCTGACATTCCCCAAGGCATCTGCATTGAGGATCTTGTCCTGTTTGCTGCATGGCGGCTTTAGAAGCTTGCATGCGTGCTTGACAAAACTTGATGGAAGGTTATGCGGCTGCTGGCACCAGCGCACCTGAGCAATCTGCCGTCCATATTGCGACAGTGCTGTCTTTTTGATGCTGCCTTGTGCATGCTGTCCTATCATGTCCAGTTGAAACTCCTTCAGCAGGGGTAAACAGCAAAAACAGTTGTCTATCCCCCACCCCTAGAGGACCACAACCGCATTGGATCTTGACACATCAGGCATTGACACCATTTGTGCCCAAAGAGATCAGATATGTGAAGCCCCCGAAAAAAAGGCTTGTTGTGTGGAATCGTTCATGTTTTGAGTTATTGACAGTTGAACAGAGCACAGTGCCCAAGCAATTCCAATAGCCTGAGAAGCTCACAAAGGACAGACAACTGTGACACAAACATGGGAGTCCAAAGTTGCCTGTCAGTGTTGAATTGTGAGTGACAAGTGCTGTTGGCTGGCTTTAACTGATGTCATGCAATGGGTGAACTGATCTGTGCCTTGCTCTCTGCAATGGTTCAGGCGATGAGGGCTTGAGATTGCATGTGTCGGGCAGAGCTTTTGATGCAGGCTACACTTCAAGGGTTGACTGTGCCTCAGGCCCAACTGGCTGCTTGCGATGGCCCTCACAAGGAGGCCTCTACAGCACCGCTGAGGGTGAAGGAACTTCTGCCATGGAAAGGTTCGATACTGGGGGACTAGAAAGTTCCTTTTGGTCACAACCTGACCCTGATCCTGAAGGTGAGAGTTGCCTGCATGAGAATTGCTCCATCAAACTTGAGAACTGTACTGCTATGCTGACGTTAGTTTGCAAGTAATACCAGGACTATTGCCAATATTACTTTGCTAATACTGATCAGGCTGCTTATGTTCAGCCATTGCAGTACTTTAGCACTTTGAACAGTCAGACTTTTCCCCAGCACTTTGCTGTTGTTTGGTGCAATGGTGGCTGTGGACATCGATGGCTGTGGTGCACTGCAGCTGTTGTGCCAAACACAAACCTGTTGTGGAACAACACTCTTGTTGATCCCCATGGCTGCTTCACAGAGTACCAAGTTATTGGGGCCGTTCGCTTCACTGCATTCAAGCGTCCTCTTCAGTGGTCCTGTGTCAGACAAATCATCCTTGCTTCAGTTATCCTTTGATAATTCCAAAGTACCGCATCACATTTGAAAGTTTTGGTATCCACCCCTTCTTAAAATGGAGTTGTGGGCCTCGTTCAACCAAAACCTCAACGGACAGCGATGCAAAGATCCTATAAAGTGGTCATATCCAAATGTGTGGTCAGCCTCAAATATGGTAGTTCGGCATTCTGCAGGAACCCTGATGCACCAGAAATCGTAGCAAAACACAGTTTGTTATTTGTTCCTGTGATCTGAATAACTCACTTCCTTTGTTTAGCCTTGTCTATGAGAGCCAATGAAGGGCCCTTGCACCTTGCACCTTGCACCTTGCACCTTGCACCTTGCACCTTGCACCTTGCACCTTGCACCTTGCACCTTGCACCTTGCACCTTGCAGCACCCTTGAGCCATCTGAATCGCGATGTTTTGTTGACGGCTGCACCTGCAGATGTGGCTGTTAGCGATGAGTATTCGATGGTGGTTTATTGTGGCATGTCTGCCCCCCATTGGTGTTAACTCATCATACGGATGCTGTGCGTGCCAGGAACATCGTGTGCCTGCATTAGGACCCTGTGCTGTGCGATTGCCAGCTAGTGCTCCATTGGTACTTGGAGTTGAAATCCAGTTCACTTCCCCAAAGTTTCACACTCTGCAGACGAATCATGTGCAAATGCAAGTACAGACGGTGCCCGCCTCAGAAATTGTTACTTACTGTAGCATTTTTTTACAAATGTGTGAGCTCAACGACCTTTTATCCCCTGTTGACACCAGCCATCCCCCCAAACCCACACTTGATGCAGCATACATCCCAGTCAGTGTTGTGGCATTATTCGTTGTACTGCCATAGCATATTGCCTGCTTTGTGTGACTAACACCACTGATTTGTATTGGGAACAGATGGTGCCCCCGGTCCCAGCCTCATGGACGATGTAGGTGACGAGTTGGTGAGAATCAAGGCTCATGCGCTGGTGGCGGACCACGGGATCCCTGGTCTGCTACCCATCCAGCCTGACACGCTCACTGAGGTGCCCCTCTGGCTGGCCATCCGCCTTGCCGCCTGTGACCGCTGCGAACTACTGCTGCCGCAATGGATGCAGCGTGGCACCTTGCAGGTAACACCTTTTCCGTTCGTTGAGTTTCCCTTTATTTCTACTCTATTGTACCATGGTCTTTTTCCCTTGCTTCTGTTATGTTTTCTTACGATTGCTTACTGCGTTTTCACAGCACCATCGATCAGAACGTGCGTTTAGTCATGTATAGATGCATGTGAGAAGACCATATCTTATTGATTTCATTTCACTGTTTGCTGAATATTTGATCCACTCATGCCATCCCACCAATCTGATGATATTTGACGCTGTTGACAAATGCAAGCGCTTCTGTTCCACAAACACAATTGTGAAATCGTGTTGAACACAAGCAGGACGTGCTGCTCAAGGAGGCCAGCAGCGAGGCTTTCGTGCCAGGGCTGCCCTTCTACTATTACGAATTCTTCAGGCTTCTTTGGGCCAAAGTGCGCCATGTATTTGTGGAAGGCAGCCAGCTGCTGGGTTTGGTGGAGCAGATTCATACACAGCGGCTGGTGAAGGCAGACAGGTTGGTGTGTGAATTTTTTGTTTGAATTCCAAATGTATTGCACTATGATACGAGCAGAGAAGCTGCCCCACGAGTCGCAAAGCAGTGTGTGAATGGCTGGGCACGTCTGTCGAAAAGTGAAGAAAAGCGTCTACCTTGCAGATTCAAACCGATCCTGACTTTTCTTGGTTTCTGAGTTTCTGCTGTGGGACAGGCTGGTGGCCAAGGTGGGGCTGGACGTGGCAGAATTTTGTAACCTTGGGCATGCTGAGCTGAGGAAGGTGAGGCCGGTGGTGCAAGCAATAATGGAGGCCAGGAGTCTTCTGTCTGAAGGGTAATAATTCAGCGTGCCAAGATGGTGTGCCTGTGCTTAATGTACTTTAAAACAAGACACTGGTGCGAAACTGGGCTGGAGTGGACCACTAACTTTTGGCACAGGTGGTGGAGGGGCGGGGCGTGTGGTGGACAGATTAGATTCCACGGGGTGGCTGGTGTAGATCGCTGTAGTGACAACGGGGGGGGACTTGATAGAAAGTGCAGTTGAGAGATGGGACCCCTGCCAATAGGGGCTTTTGTATTCTAAAACAGGATGTTGGATATAAGGCATTCAGAAAGCAAAGGACGGTGCTCTTTGACTATGCCTATTTATGAATCCCTCTGTCGATCGCTTCAGAATATGATCGCACTCATTTCTCCTGGTCAACATTGCCACCATATGGGTTATGGGTTCTAACCCAATTTGAGTTTTGCTGGCATGGTGAGTACCCCATGTAATTTTGACTTGTTGAATGGCAGCAGCAATAACAACAGCGTCGATTGGCAGTTATTCTACATCAAACGAAGGTGGGCCCCATAGACAAGATGGCAACAGTCAATGATGAACCAGAGGGCCCTTTGCAGCGGCTGCCATTTTGGCTCTTGCCTCCCATCCCATGCCACATTCTGGATCATCTTGGCGCCATCCACTGGGCTTGGGACCTGCAGTGGCCTCATCGCTGCAAATGAGCTGCCGTGCCCCAAGGAGATGGCTCAGTTAGATTCACAATCCAATTTTAAATGCTGACCTCAATTCCAGCTCTGTCCATTGTACAACATCCCACAACTTCCAGCTCACAGTCCCACCCTCCAATTCTACGTTCTACCTGAAGCCGATGGCGGCCTTCAAAGTGCAATATTGTTGCGGCCAACACAACAAACGACCCAGCAGTTGCCCCACCCCAAAACAAGAAACCAAAACAAGAAAACTCGCCCTGGCTGCCTTGGCTGTCCGAGTACATCCTTCCCATACGAAAACAGGCCAACGATGGGAGAACGAAAGAACGCAAACAGCCACACTGACTGGCCGCTACTCAAAACGCCTTCCTTCCCTTCCATTACTCCTTGGCGGCTCGCCCTTCGCCTTCCCATGCCCATTCCGGCGGGAGCGTCATTGCTTACAGTCTCGTGGCTCTACTCAGGCACAGCCCCCTCGAATGCGCCGCTTCACGTCGCCCTCACCCGTCGGACGTGACCTCGCTTTTACACAGACGCGGAGTTCGTCTGCTCCTTGCCGCACACTTGCAACAATCAGCGCCAATCCCGCGGCCTGCACTTCCGACGCCGCATCCCCTCCAACAGGTCGGGCCGTTTCGCCCACACTCACGGTCGCGCAGCCACAGCCCATCCGAACCGCGTGGCAGCGACGCCCATCGCCGTCCCTCCACCAGACCGAACCCCGACCACCCCGCCGACCCTCCCCCGCTCTCCTTTCTTCCATCCCACGCCAAGTGCACCGCACACCGGCCCTCACTCCTCACGCACAAACATTCCGCCGCCTGGCTCGCCCAACGTATGCAAAAACGCCCCTCAGGCAACGCCAAAACACCTTTTGCACCGCAAGAAACAGCTTCCCCATCCAAAGAGCCCACCACGCTGCCCTTCGAAGTCGTCTGCCTGTCCCAAAGGGCCAATTGCCCATTATGGTTGCCAACACACACTGCGCAAGCAGCTCACTCCACCTCCGTCTTCAGCGCCGCAAGGAACGTCCGTATCCTACCCGTCGCCCTTGCCCATCCTGCTCCGCGACCGCATGTCCACCACCGCGCCACCGCCCCGCAGCTCGGACACGCGCACAACCCAGTCGTCCTTGAAGCGCATCAGCTGCGTGACGCAGTAACCCTCTACCGTGCCCGCCTCGGCGTCCTCCTTGACCACCGTCCAGCGCCGCATGGCGCGCGCCACGCGCACGGCGCCCTCGAACACCGTCGACACCTCCTTGGAGTCGAACACCTGTTACAAAGAGCCCCGTCGGCTGTTCAGCTTTCTTTCAGCAAAACCTTCGATCAAGTGATCGCCATGGGAAGTTTAGGATCGCTCGGCGGGCTCTAAGACACCACCCGGCGGCTCAAACAGGGTCGGCCGGGTCAGGAATGGCTGCGCGTTGCCTCCCGTGAATTTCAGACAAGGCCCCCCTCACAACACCTGCTTCCTCCGGAGTCTCCTGCTGGATGACTCGCTCTGTCCACCGCCAACCGCTCTTACCAATCCCCCTGCCACTCCCATGCTTTGGCGCGGAGGCATGTGACAAACTTTGGACCTTTGAGGAGCGCGAAAAAGAAATTGGCGCAAATGTCTTCCGAGAGTCTCCGCACCTGTGGCTGCAGGTCCGGGTAGTGGCCCTGGATGAGCGTCTTGAAGGCCGGCGTCAGGTCGGCCGCCTGCACGGTGGTGAACACCGGCGGGTTCTCCAGGTCTGTGGCGACGTCGTTGATGATCGGCGACATGGTGCCCAGCAGCCAGCCCAGGGGGCACGACAGCAGCCTCGAGATGGCAGCCACCACCGCGCCTGTCTTCGCGTTGCCAGGCACGGCGGGCGAGGGCATCCAAGGCGGAGGCAGGGAAGGGCAGGGGGGTTGGGGTTGGGGGCAGGGGCGCGTTTTGTGTTTGCCCGCGAGCAAGCCTGTCGAGACAGCCTGGTGGCGGGGCCGTGCGCTAAGGGGCAGCTGTTCGGCGGGTGCGCTGGGGCGCAGTTCCGCGCGTGATGGGTTGGATAAGGTGTGGGGTAACAAGGGGCAATGTGTAACGCATCAGCACAGCGACAGGTCGAGTCAGCTGTGTTGGAGTATGCTGGACTGGTGATGACTCGGACTGCCCTTGGGAGTGGTCATTGAATGTGAGGTTTCCACATCCCCGTTGGCTGCGTGCAGAAATGGGATTAACTATCTTGTTAAGTGGTTTCCGCCCAGGGCGACGAGGGGCGGGCGCGCTAGCCCACTTGGGACAGCGCTGCTTAAAGTATCATGGTTTTGGCGGCCCCTTGGGGTTTCTGTCCCCCTGTACCTTGGGTCAGTGGCTGGTCTGTGGCGTTCAAGGAGGGCCAGTGGTTTTTGGCGCCCTTGGGAGCGGCGGGCTTTGGCGGGCGCGAGCGGGGAGGCTACTTAGGCTCACCCCTCGGTCCCCACCTTATCTTGTTTCGCTTCGCGCCAACCCTTTGGCACAACCCGGACCCACCGAGTGGGTCTCGACCTCCGGCTCTTTGCCGAGTTCTTGCCTATGAACCCGTCCCCTGCGGAGCAGTGGTGCCGGGAACAAGCTCGCGAGTTCAACAACCATATTCCGACCTCCGCTATTGAAGCCTGCTGGTTGCCCGACCCGGCGCTCCTCCCCCAGTCCGTCAACAACCCGGTAGCCCGACCGGTGGGAGCCCGTTCGCCGTACTGGTTCGACGTCCGCGACACCGCCGAAGGGAGCGCGGTTGCCACCTCTTTGGGCGCCAACTCCGGGTACTTCCAGGAGTACGCGGGCTGGGCGCCTCCGGTCTCCTGGCTGTTCGACACGACCGCGGCCTTCGTGGAGGTCGCCGCCCATCCCGATCTCCCGGCGTCCGTACGGGAATTTCTCCTCCCTTACCTTTACTCGTACGTGGAGGTCACCGAGGCTCTCCACGACCAGCTCTCCTTGCAGCGCATACACGCCAAGCACAAGGGATCGGGCCTGGAGGGATCGTGGCGGGCCATTCAAGCGGAGATCCGCCTCGCCGACCGCGGCCTGCGATTCGGCACCGCTCGTGTCGACGGGACCATCGAGCGCATGCGCAAGGAGCTTCTGACGCAAGAACTGAAGCACGCCACCAAGACCGCGGCCGCCAAGAAGTCTACCTCCCCCCCGTCGACCTCGGCCCCCTCGACTGGCCCCAAGGCCCACAAGGGATCTCGCCCTCCGGGCCCCTCCCCCAAGCCGGCTCAATGAAGGACTTCCCGTACAATCGAGTCCGCGGACGCCTTTCGGCGTGGCGTCGCATCGGCGCCCCCTCCCGCATCCTCCAATGGATCCATTCAGGGACTCCGCTCATGTGGGGCCCGCGTGGACCGCCGGCGCCTTTCGACGAGGGCGCCTACCCGCTTCGCTCTCCGGAGGAACGGACGGCCTGGCAATCTCTCCGCGCGGACTATCTCTCTTCAGGCGCGATCACCAAGGTGCAGCCGGGCCCCACGTCGCGCATCTCTCGGGCCTTCCTCGTGGAGAAAGGGCGGGAGGATGGCGTCATGAAGTACCGACTTTGTATCGATCTGCGACGGGTCAACCGTCACCTTCGCAAGGTGGGCCTTCGTTACGAGAAATTACGTGACTTCGGTCACTCTGCCGGGGTGACTCATTGGTGGGATTTGACATCAAAGATGCTTACCATCATCTGCGTGTGTGTCAATCGGAGGAATGTTTCTTCCAATTTCGAATGGGAGACAAAGTTTTTGCTTGTAGAGCTCTCCCTTTTGGCCTCTCTTTGGCCCCTTTCTTTTTCACCCACTTCATGCTTGTTGTGGGGCGTTTCTTAAGGTCCCCTAGCAGTTGCCCTAAGGCGGCTCGCCATTTCCGCTTTGGCTGCTTAGCGGGGGATGACTCAATAGCTACATATTTTCGCGTGTATACTAGTGAACCGCCAGCCATTCTGTTGGCGTATCTTGATGATTTTTTGGCGGCCATGCATGATGCCGCTCATTTGACAAAGTGGTCCAAGTTGGTTCGGGGTGTGTTTGCCTCACTGGGCATCCAATTCAAGGAGCGGAAATGTCAATGGACCCCCGTTACGCACAAGAAGCATTTGGGGGTGATTGTGGACACGGCCCATGGCCGTTTTGAGGTTCCCCCGGAAAAGGCCGCGTTGATCGCCAATCAGGCTCGCATGTTGCGATCCGCCCGCCGGGTTGTGGCCAGGGATTTGGCCCGTTTCTGCGGCCTCGCCATTTCCCTTTATTTGGCGTTTCCTTTGGCCCGGTTTTTCTTGCAAAGCCTCTATGCGGTTCTTCGTTCCAAGCGGAGCTGGC
>CAJHUC010002176.1:0-15895 GCA_905146915.1 Ostreobium quekettii
TTTCATCGTCTACTTCAAACCCCTCTCCGTGCCAGAAACCCATCACCTTTCCTCTGGGAGTTCAAATCGAAGGTGCCCCGACAAGACGAGCATCAGCCCACCCACCACGCTGCCCCCGCCGCCAACCACCCAGCGAAGCTCTGCGAATGGAACGACGGTCGCCTGTCGGCTGCAGCGTTGTGAATGTTTGGCGTGACTAGCTGTGTTGTCTGTTGTAGGGTTGTAGTGTTCAGTGTCGGCAGCGGCCACCACCCATCAAACATGGAACGATGGCGGCCACCCGGCGGCGATCTTGCGATCGGCGATCAGGTGGCGCGCCCCTTGACCTGAATTATGGAACTTGGCCGTGGTTGTGGTGCCCATCAACGGTGGTGGCGGCTGAGGCGGCAAACGCCAAGAACACTGACGGGTGGGCTGACCGCAACGTGCTGAGGGCTCCCATGTGTGGCACCTGACGCTCAGGGCGCTGTAGCACTAAGACGCTGCCTACCTGGCACTAATTCTGGATAGGAGCGAGCCGGCGGCGACGATGCGATCAGCGATCAGGTGAGAAGCCCCTCGACCTGACCTGTAGGCGGTTGTGTGGCCCATCAATGGTGGCAGCGGCGGCGGCGGCGAAGGCCTCCACAGCAGCAGCGAACGCCACGAGCAAAGGCAAGTGTGCTGAACGTGGTAGGCATGACAAGCTGAATGGTCCCTTGTGTGCTGCCCGATGCTCAGGCGTTTGATGTTCGGAAGCGCCGTTTACATGTCACTTGTCGTGGACAGCAGCCAAGACAACGAGGATTCAAAGAAGGCAGGGATGAGCGTGGTGTTGATCTTTTCCAGGGTTCAATAAGGGGGCTGTCATCAAGGTTTCGCATAAACAACCTGATTAGAGAGCGGAAGGATGATCTTTGTAACAAAACAGTTTTGTGGACGACTTGTAGTTAATGTCATGGTGTTGTATGCTTGTGCACTACCCATTGGGAGTTGTGACGCACATGCCCTTGCTGCGTGTGGCCCCTGCATGGCAGATAAGAGTGCATCTTAGATAGGGGTGCAGCTGCTGCAGCCAGTGACGATGCTGTCCACTACCAGACATGGTTGGATGCGTGGGTGGGGCAGTTCAGAGAGACAACGATCTAACAACGTGGCAACAGCTGCATGCACATGGAAACAGAAGGGCACCAGGTGCAAAAAGCACATAGCGCAGCCTCCAATGGCAACACCAAGGGGACACAACCACCGATGCATTGCGCACAACTGCTGATCGATATCTTCCCCAAGGCTTGGCCCAACTGTGTACTTAACACAGGTTGACTCAAAGAACAACAAAGATATCTCGGTGCAACACCCCAGCAACAGCCCTTGATAGCAACACTCCATCAATTCAAGCATTGATGCAACGTTGCCATGTTGCTCTTGATGCAACATTGCATCAAGACCGCTCTACACACACCAGCTCTTAAGACCAGCATTGATGGAAGTGCCCATCAATGTTGCATCAACGCCTAGCAAATTTCCGGATGCTGTAACTGGCGTGTTGCACCGAGATATCTTTGTTGTTCTTTGAGTCAACCTGTGTTAAGTACACAGTTGGGCCAAGCCTTGGGGAAGATATCGATCAGCAGTTGTGCGCAATGCATCGGTGGTTGTGTCCCCTTGGTGTTGCCATTGGAGGCTGCGCTATGTGCTTTTTGCACCTGGTGCCCTTCTGTTTCCATGTGCATGCAGCTGTTGCCACGTTGTTAGATCGTTGTCTCTCTGAACTGCCCCACCCACGCATCCAACCATGTCTGGTAGTGGACAGCATCGTCACTGGCTGCAGCAGCTGCACCCCTATCTAAGATGCACTCTTATCTGCCATGCAGGGGCCACACGCAGCAAGGGCATGTGCGTCACAACTCCCAATGGGTAGTGCACAAGCATACAACACCATTACATTAACTACAAGTCGTCCACAAAACTGTTTTGTTACAAAGATCATCCTTCCGCTCTCTAATCAGGTTGTTTATGCGAAACCTTGATGACAGCCCCCTTATTGAACTCTGGAAAAGATCAACACCACGCTCATCCCTGCCTTCTTTGAATCCTCGTTGTCTTGGCTGCTGTCCACGACAAGTGACATGTAAACGGCGCTTCCGAACATCAAACGCCTGAGCATCGGGCAGCACACAAGGGACCATTCAGCTTGTCATGCCTACCACGTTCAACACACTTGCCTTTGCTCGTGGCGTTCGCTGCTGCTGTGGAGGCCTTCGCCGCCGCCGCCGCTGCCACCATTGATGGGCCACACAACCGCCTACAGGTCAGGTCGAGGGGCTTCTCACCTGATCGCTGATCGCATCGTCGCCGCCGGCTCGCTCCTATCCAGAATTAGTGCCAGGTAGGCAGCGTCTTAGTGCTACAGCGCCCTGAGCGTCAGGCGCCACACATGGGAGCCCTCAGCACGTTGCGGTCAGCCCACCCGTCAGTGTTCTTGGCGTTTGCCACCTCAGCCGCCACCACCGTTGATGGGCACCACAACCACGGCCAAGTTCCATACTTCAAGTCAAGGGGCGCGCCACCTGATCGCCGATCGCAAGATCGCCGCCGGGTGGCCGCCATCGTTCCATGTTTGATGGGTGGTGGCCCCTGCCGACACTGGACACTACAACCCTACAACAGACAACACAGCTAGTCACGCCAAACATTCACAACGCTGCAGCCGACAGGCGACCGTCGTTCCATTCGCAGAGCTTCGCTGGGTGGTTGGCGGCGGGGGCAGCGTGGTGGGTGGGCTGATGCTCGTCTTGTCGGGGCACCTTCGATTTGAACTCCCAGAGGAAAGGTGATGGGTTTCTGGCACGGAGAGGGGTTTGAAGTAGACGATGAAAACAACAAGCTGACTAATTGACTGATTCCCGTCGCCGCTCCTATCGAAGTCGATTTTTTTGGGGGGGTGGGGGGTTGGGGGGCGGCGGGGCACCGCTAATATTAGAAAGCGAAATGATTATAGTGCTCATAAATCCAACAACTGGCCAATAGTAGAAGAAGAGAGTTTATTGCTGTTGCCCAAGTCGACGCCTGCACTTGACTAAAAAACGATGATTAGCAATAAGAAGTAAATGCTCCAGTGAATGGTCCGTCCTTCCAATGTATTGACGATCTTTCAAAACTGCAACCAGCTGAAAGTGCCGGATTGTGACAAGCAAAGCACTTGCCAAAGAGCACAGTGGTTCAGAGAATGACAAACCTTGCGGGGGTTAATCACACAGCATCCTGACTGCTCTGCGGCATCAAACTTGTATTCACAGCCATGCAACCTATGGCAAACACATGACTGCGGGTAAACATTCAAACACAAGAAAGTCAGCAGCAAACACATGACCTGAAGCAGACATCCCAGCACGAACCCATCAGGCACAGTCTCCACAGCTTCCAAAGCAAACAAGCCCACTCAAATGCATGAGAAGTCTTCCTCTACAAAAATGCTGGCAATCATGGGTGTAGGCGGTTCCTCTATTTAGCAGCAGCCGCTTTCCAGTCATGGCATCAGCTCACTTTCTAAAAGGGAATGCCATTGGCAGACTTGACAATGAAAGCACTGTTGGTACGAAATACGATTGCACTAAGAACCACAACCTGAACAACACAATTCTACAGATATCTTCGTGTCAGAGCAATGCAAGTGATGGCAGTTCAGAGCTCAGAGACCTTTCACATCTGCGCAAGATAGCCTTTGACCTTGCGAATGTGGTCAAAATGCTCATGCCTTATCACAGGATTCTGCAAAAGGGATACAGAAGTGCTTGATTTGCAGAAGCGACATTTAGGCTGGGAAGAAATTGTGCAGCAATACGTTAAGCCCTGTCCATCATGCCAGCCATTTGGTACTCAGTTGGCCATGCACTTCGTAACACAGAGCATATTAATCTGCAGGCAGGCTGTGCTACACTGGCAAATGCATGGTAGGAACATGATGCTCTGTTGTATGGTGCAAACATAATTCAGGCAGCCAACTAAAAAGCATAGCAGTTCAGAGGTAGGATACAATAAAAGGAAACAAGTGCCTGCAGCAAGTGTTCGTATCACATGTTCAAACCACATCGTATGAAGATGGACAAATTGTTGCACTAATGCTGTTAGGAAGCATGAGTGACGAGCAACATGATGTTATGGAACACCACAATACTCCGATTTGCGTGCCACACCTCCAACTGTGGAATGATCAGATTTCGTAGTGTCTGCCCTGGGTTGTCTTTATATTGATTGCAGTTGGATGGCCATCCTGGGCATCACATTCACACAATTGATCATGGCCACGATCACTTGAACTGACTTGATACCATCTGCAGCCCATCGACGATGTTGCTTGGACTCGTTGCATCGTGAAAGGGACCACAGGGTCCAGCAAGCCGCCCTTCGATTCAAAGATGATGTTGCAACAGAGTGGTGGACTGGATCCAGCCAGTACACTGCGGCAATGATGTCCACAAGCACAACATTTACCTTGCCACAAGCCTGCTGAATGCAAGGAAGAATCAAGCACATAAGCAACATGAAAAGTGCCAAATCTGCACTTTGCATTCACTAATACGTGATGTTCCTTTGTCATGTGCAGCTCTGAGTCACTGTTGGTGAACATTTGAAGCACGCTCGAAATGTGGAACCCACTTGCCAACATCCCAAAGTCGCCAAGTGCTCGTTTGGTTGAAAAGAGCCCAGCTACACTGTTCGTGTTGGCAACTGCCAATTGTTCACCCAATTGAATTGCACACTAAACAAAAGTCCACCAACTAGGCCCACCAGCTTATTCCTAGGCTGGTGATGTGGCTGGGTAAATCACTTTCTATGCTGAATGAAACAACACACCAGCCCTTCTTCAAGTCTTACAATGCCCAGGGCTCCACATTCAAAGCCACTGCATCACGACATGCAGAGAATAACAAGGTCAAGCGTGCAGAATAGTACATCCTAGAAGGCACAACAGACCGAGCATAGTGTGCATGCTGGCAGTTTGGGTGAAGGCTCTCTTGGGGTTAACGAGGCACCCAACAGGCACCAGCTGCATAGAGGGTGCCCCATAAAGAGAAAAGAAAAGCTCCCTTTCAACACACGGGACGCTTATCGGCCACCCAGACTCACAGAGATGGCAACCTTCCGGCCACCAGGAGGTCACCTCCGACAGCATCGATGGCCAACTATCGTGAGTGGCCCAGCAACGCAACTCCGGCCCCTGCCCCGTTCACACCGGATTTCCCACGTGGCACGTCACGGATCCATTTCGCAAAGCCCTGAGCGGCAGCGTCCCGTGCTGCTCCCGGGCAACGAGCGTGAGTGGCGAACAGCGCTACCCCTGACACGTTCACACCGGAACTCTACGTGACACGTCATGGATTCATTTCGGAATGCCTGGAGCGCCAGCGTCCCGTGCTGCTCCCGGGCAACGATCGTGAGTGGCTGAGCAGCGCTACCCCTGCCGCTGGCCTATTCCCACTGAAAGTCCCACAAGGGCACGTCGCGGATCCATTTCAGAAAGCCTTGAACATGAGCGTCCCAAGGTGAACTCGGTTTCGGCTTGGGCGTCGCGATCAAAGAAAGGATGCAGGCCTCGCACGCGTGTGTCGGTCAAGGTCAGTGCGGTTTACCTCGTTGCGCGCAACCTCCTGTGTCCGCGGTTGTCGTCCACCCGCGTTGTTGCTGGGTCCGCGCGCGCCTTGGCGTTCTTGGTATTGAAACAGCGCATTCAAAACAGGCGTCTGTCAACGTTGCTGGCAACTGACGTGTTGTGGTGCGTTGCGGAACCTTTGTGCAATCAGCTTTGTTGCAGTATTGATGCATGGCGGTATTGATGCAACATTGGCCGCAAATGCATCAATCAGTCCTGATGTGACGTTGACATGCTGGGCCACTGCTTCAACGTTGCAGCAACGTTGATGGGTGGTAGTGGGCCAGCAACATTGCCGCAATGTTGCCGAAAGACACCTTGCCGCGTCGTTGACGAACGCCGGCATCTGTGAGCCGTTGCTCAATAGGCCTTGCCTCAACATTGCTAGTCATTGCTTCAATGACCCCGTTGCCTCAAGCCCCATCAACATTGCATCAACGCCTACCGAATTTCCAGATGAGAACCATCTGGCAGCGTTGCCATCAACGGGCCTTGCATCAACTTTTCAATATCAAAGAATGAGCCCATTGCAAGCCTGTTGATGGACGCCCGTATTGCAGTAACATTGTTCTCCCTTTTGGCAATACAACTCAGCATCAACGCTCATGTGCACAGTCGTTGATCCAAAATTCCAACAACGTGTCTTGCGGCAACGGTACCATCAAGACGTATTGCTGCAATGTTGCATCAACACCCCAGCAACAGCCCTTGATAGCAACACTCCATCAATTCAAGCATTGATGCAACGTTGCCATGTTGCTCTTGATGCAACATTGCATCAAGACCGCTCTACACACACCAGCTCTTAAGACCAGCATTGATGGAAGTGCCCATCAATGTTGCATCAACGCCTAGCAAATTTCCGGATGGGTGCCTATCGCAACTCATCACGTGGACTCGCACAGCATTGCCCACATTGTGATTGCAGATTGCGCCCAACCAAGCAGAGCCGCATCTTACCATAGAGAACGGGGGATAACCCCCCAATTGAGCATTTCTGCAAATATCTGTTCGCGGACGACCTCACGTCCTAGTGCTTTGAGTCGTAAGCGACGCATCAAACAACGAACGCGACCCGTCGCTCCCCACCCATGTGGCAGGCCAACCGGAGCCAGGGACTCCCCTGTGTTCGAGTTGCATGGCCCAGAGGTGCAGGTGCAGCATGGGCGAGTGCCAACGGTCAACAGCGATTGCGCAGCATTTAATAGCTGGGCACCGAAGTCACAACAAAAGGCGTGAGTGGGAGGCCGAACGTGGCCTCCAACTCTCGCCATTGCTGCCCCCCGTTTGCATTGAATGGTGCCACCTGCGAGTGTTCAAATTGGCACCCACGAGTGGAATCAATCGGCATTGACTCGGACGCCAGGCGCTGCCGGCTACCGATCCTGAAGGGCAAGGCGGAGGCTGGCACAGAATACTCGTTTGGGACATGGTCTCTATCGGCCCTCGAGTCTGCGGCAATCTCCACGTTGAAAAAATGGACGCCGCGGCGCTGGGCACCCCTTCTATCTCTCCAGTCAGCCGGCAGCAAGGAGCCAAGACGGGCAGTGCCTACTTCGCTGTGCGCAGATGGAGATCAGCCGCAGAACGCACACCTCCCCTAACCTCCTGGGGAGATCCCGGGCCCGGACCCCACCGCGGACGCACCAGACGTACTGTCCGCCTGTCCGCGATATGCTAAGTTCGCGGAAACGGTGCCGTTTCCGACCGGTCGCGCGCTGCAGCGTCCGTCCACCGGACGCCTCTCTTGGGTGTCCACAATAGTAGCTTGGGGTCCCACTTCGCAGCGAAGCTACATAAAGTACTGCAAAATGGTGGCAAGCCGAAAAAGGGGCGCTATATAGGAACCCCTACTGTACAAAATTCGCGCCGGTACCACAAGGAGTAATCCAGAATGATGCACACAGAGTTTGAAGGCTGATACCTCATTTTGCTGGCAGCTTTCAAAAGAGGTTTCAATTGAGTCCCTGCAGTGCAGTATGTGGCGACTGACTACCTCATTTAGCTCTTGGCTGTAGGTCTCAGGCTGGAAGTGGGGAAAATTACGGTGAATCGGTTAGCAGTGAAACAACTATCTGCTGGGCATCTGTTGCTGTGTTTTGTGCTTCTGTTTTTGCACCCATGTTGCTGGCCACTCCTCAGAACCATTACATGCTTCATATGTGCTATAGCTCACGAGGTGTACCCCAATCCGCAGCGGGCCATGGATGTCCCCAGGGACCGCTTCCCATACATAGTCTCCACCAAGAGTGATGGACATGTCCTCGCCTGTGCTGAGATCCTGGTGCACCCCAACTGGGTGGCAACAGCCGCCCATTGTGTTGGAAAGCAGGCCAGACACGGGCGCAATGCAGTCGTTGCGATTGGTCCCCATGGAGTGGATGAGGACGGCATCATGGCGAGCATACGCCAAGCAGCTTTGAGCTCTTTGCTGTTTCTAGTATGTATATTTGTAATACAAGCTAAACACCAGAGCTGAAATTGCGCTCTGTGGACATATGCTCATTTGACACCATTGCATCTTTCTATATTCTACAAACCATATAGCGCCTGTAGCATTGTGCTTGCAGAAATTGATAATGCACACAGCGGCTGTTGGTTGCCGAGAACGGCAAGTAGGAAGGTGACTTTGGTGCTGCGCACCTGTTGTAGAACAACAGCAGCTGGCAGCCAATGATTGGATGATACGCAAATGACACCTGTGGATACTGCTGGGTTGTAGTGTTGCTGTGCGGATGCCTGCAGATGGTCAAGCTTGGCCATGAAAATAGAGTAACTCTGTATCAACACAGTCGCAAAGCGTTGCTTGTTTGCATGCCAATGGTGCACATATGCCAATGTGCAGAATGTGCTAAGCCCAATATCTTTAAACTTTGTGTAATAAGCAAAATGCTAAACCGAGTCTATCTGCGAACTCCTGAGGACCTGTCCGTTGGCATGCTTATCGTGTGTCTGCCTCCAGGTGTCGCTGGCGGAAAGTACTGTCATTGATCCTGAATACAAGAGACTGCAACATGGTTTCGACATCACCCTCCTCAAACTCCCATCATATGTTGCTGCAGAGCAGTGATCTGTACTTGCACCCATGCTTGCTGACCCCCGCAGAATTAAACTTTGGGACCAGGGTGTATGGCGTACTGTGGGGCATGGATGAGTATGGCAACTTGGCACCTGCACTGCAGTTGGCCCCGGCGTTGCAGATCGTGAGCATCTCGCTCTGCCCAGATGTTCCAGGCATGAAGGAGACAATAGTGTACGCTTCATCATGCAAAAATAGAAAGCATGTGGAGGTGAGAGGCTCAAGTCTGCAGCAGATCTTGCAATTACCTTTTGTGCACTCTTGAACTGTGTCATTTGGGTCCCATTTCCTCATGATTGTCGATTGCAGCATTGGTTACGGGTTGCCACTCTTACCTTGCTACAAGTGTCTTTTGTGTGTGCCATCAGCATCATTGCTGCAGTGATGGTTGGTTGCCAAATCATGTGTGACCATCTTTATAGGTCGGTGCTATTACACTGGCAGTGCTATCGAGGAAAGGTTTTCATTGGCTGCTGTGCCGCCTACATCCGGAAATTGGGATGGAGTTACAGCAACGTTGACGGGCCTTGATGGTAATGTGACCTTGCGTCAATCGTATTCAGCGTTGATGCAGGGCCTACGCATCAGCGTGCCAGCAACGCTCTCGTTCGTCAACGCTGCTGGAACGCCTCCCTGGCAATGTTACAACAACGGTGAGGTTGCCATCAGCGTTGCTGTGAGACCTCCCACATCCAAGTTGCGTCAACATGCAGACGATCAGTTGTTATCAATGTTTCTGGAACCCTGGGTTGCCAGCAACGTTGCCACGATGCGTGTTTCTGAAAGGCGCAACAACGTTGACGGAAAGCCCCACTCTTTCTGCTCTGCTGGAAGACCCACCGCTCCTGGTGCTGGCCCAAGGGCTCGAGTGTTCGCTTCACGGACACAGTGGCGAGGACTGCTGGGTGAGATACGAATTAAGTTGTAGCTGTTCGATTTTCGGCCTCGGCTGTTGTGCGGTGGCTTTTGCCATTTTGTTGCCCCGTTTCCAGGAGAACGGGCCTCCTGGACGTCCGCCCCAACACACACGACATGCGTGCATGGCGGGGCAGGAGGTGCGTGGGGATGCTGGGCGTGCGGGTGGGCTGGGAATGGCTGAGGGCAGCGCAGAGTGTAGCGGCACACTCGGCGTTTTTGCAATTCACAAGTTGCTGGGCTTGCCCAAACGGGGAGTGGGTGGGCTGGGCCAGATGGGGAACCGGCGAGGATCGCCCCCGCTAGGTGATCTCCAGTGCAGGCGGGCATGGACAGTGGGGTTGCGCCACGGCAAGCCACAGCCATTGGCGCGCAGTGTGGGCCTGTGCGCAACGCATTTGAATGGGCGGCTGCCGATGCCAATGGAGACGCTGGGGCTCCCCTTGTAAGTCAGTGAAGAAGTGTGCTAGAGGCGGGAAGGATCCTCGGCTGCTCCAGGCAGCCCGTGCTGCCTTCGTTCTTGGGCTGGCACAGCACGTGGGCTCGCAGGGGCCCACGGCTTGGGCCTTTTTCGGACTGGAGGTGGCGGCCGTACATCGGTGCGGTGCGCGATCGGGGGGGGGGCTGACGTCAGTTTTCATGGAGATTGTAGCTGGGTGCCCTCCTGGCGTGGATTCAAAGATTTCGAGCCCTGACGCCGCTCCGCCACCAGCTGCTCTCCGCCCCTCCCCCGTGTAGGCAATGTTTTCGCCTCGAAAGGCGGCGACCCCACAGTGCTGGCGGCGGTGGCGGCGGCGGCGGCGGCGGCGGCGATGTGCTCTGAGAATGTGCGCGGCATGGGCGATGGCACCGGGGTTACCGCGAGGTGAGGAAACCAGATGTGACTTGTGGTTGTGAGTGGCGGCGGCGGCCCCCCCGTCCTCAACAACAGGAGCATGCGTCCTGGACCGTGCGCGGCGCCTATCGTGGGAGTGGGCATGGTGCTGTCGCGTGCTGATCCCGCTGAGCTCTACGTTGTTTGGAATTTGAGAGGCTGGACGCAAGCACCGCCGCCCCCGCCCCCGCCCCCGTCCCCGCTGCCGCTCTTGCCGCCGCCGCCGCTGCCACCACCGCTGCCCCCGCTGCCACCAAATGTGTCACTGCCCCTTGTGTCCAAGTGAGCTTAAGGGTTGAAATATGTCGATACAGATCGGCACAATTGGAACCTTGCTAGCAACAAGCGCATGGCAGGCAATGAGGCACATTTGCTGACATTGCGAACCCACCAGGTCTTTGACGACTGTTTAAGGGGTAGTATCGCTGGAGTATCCATAAAAGCAAGAAGGGAAATGCTGTAATATGTGAACACATCTTGGTGTGTGCACTTGTGTGGACTGCACTCATGCTGACAGGTGCACCGGTGTCGGCGATTGCAGATGGATGTTGACTTGATGGGAACATTGTGCACTAATACTTGCACCAATGGAAGGGGGTGGCCTGGGTGCTTGTAAATCGCCCATCGCACAGGAGGCCAGGAGAAATCTATTTGGATTCCTATGGAACCTATGGTGACAATCAGGTATTCCTCTGCTGGGTCGATCCAGGGCTGCAAATCTCATAGCTTCACTGTTGAGACTGCTGCGCGGAACCTGTTTCTTGGCAAGAGAAAGCTCACCCTGCGGAATGCTTGTTGTAACCTGTGATGGGCTGTTGCTGAGTGGCAACTTGTGCATTATGGTCCATCAGCTGCAGACCAGCTCGTCTGCGAACTGCGTATGAGCAACATGCCATGCTCTCTGCCCTTGCCCCCCTTCTGTCCGCCGTGTTGACCTTCAGGATGAAGAATTCGACATGTTTGTTGACAACAGGTGCATGCATTTGTGCCCTGCAGTTTTGGTATATATTGCTGTGCCTAGCAGCCCTTGAAGCATGGCTGCGGCTTCCCATCGATGACAGCACATATGGCGAGGATATTGTGCTTAAGGCCAATGACTGGCATGCGTCCCTTGTGCCTATCTGCATGGGAGCTAAGTATCGGCCAGGGGGAGTCTACCTGGTTGCCAGGAGCATCTTGGCGATCCACAGCTGGAGGCACCAGGTATCTGCATTAGCATGGTCACACATCATCATTATCGTGGGACCAAAATTGTGATGTTTGCTATTTGGCTGTGATAGACATATACAGTAATCCTGCAGTACCTGTCACTCCTGTTGCTGCAGGTTGTGGCTGAGCCCCTGGAGACATGTGACAACAGTTTGCATCATGAATCTGCCTTTTATGGATTGGCCAATGCCTTGAGGGGACCTGCCTTCTGGCAGCTGGCTAATGCAGGACTTATTTGCCTCTGAGCTATGGCAGGGGCCTAATGGAGACGATCGGTGGTCTTAGAAAAGCTACCTTTGCTTGACCAGTGTCCAAAAATGCAACATGCAAGGCTGCAACTGCATCTACTGTGCTACTCATGTTCGGTCCCACTGCTGTGTGTGTCGTTCTGTGGGATCCGGTCTGCGGGCTCACCTACTCCATTTCTGTCAGAACAGTGTGGTTGCTTGGATGTTGCTGAGAGAAGAATTGGAGGTTGAGGAGACTAATGGTCGTGTGTTGCGGCAGAGGGTCAGGTCAGCTGGACATCTGCAAGGATTGATGTTTTGCGCACACCAGCCCATGCAATTGATGCCAACGAGGGGATCGCTGGGTGCAGTCTTCGATATCAGTTCACTCTAACAATGGCTGCGTGTTTTCTTGGCGACATTGCATCTTGGTTCGGCAGGAAACAGTTTGTTAGTGCAGTGGGTTTGTTCTTCGTTGCATGATGGTTCAGCTGCAAAGCAGTTTGCTAGTATTGTGGGTCTGTTAGCATAGCGGTCCACTACCTGTGACATTCATGAACACATGAATGTAGGGCTCTAGTGGGGGTGTGTTCAGGAAATGTATGTGGTTTGGGCATGTGGTATGGACATTGCATGTAATGATCAACCTTGCAACAAGTCGTGTCAGAGCAGCATTGTTGCAAGCTGCCGTCCAGCAGCGTTGCATCGACCCAGTGTGGGCCAATGTTGCAGCAACACGCATCACAGCAACGTTGCAGCAACACGCATCACAGCAACGTTGCAGCAACACCCATCACAGCAACGTTGCAGCAACACCCATCACAGCAACGTTGCAGCAAAACATCAGCAATAGTGCTTGACAGCAACGTTGCAGCAATGGTGGCGTTGCCGCATCGTTGATATGCACGTCTTGCATCAACGTCGCCCAATAGGAACCCGTGTCACTGTCTCCCAGCGGCACCCTTACCATCAAGGCCCATCAACGTTGCTGCAACACCATCCCAATTTCCAGATGCGAGGGAACCGCGACTGAAGATGCTCTAGGTGGTGATTGTGAGAGCGGCTGAGTCCAAGGATGGGAAACGTGCACGTGGCTCCTCCGGAATTGTCTGGCTTGTTCTCCAGTTCGAATAATTCGTGCCCATCAGGGCTCGCAGAAGCCAGCCAGACACGCCCCACATGGTGCATACTTGAGGGTTCCCAACGTCATCCGTTGCAATGGCGCCCAGACCCCTTGGCTTGCCAAGCAATACAAACCAACAATTGAAGCAGAGCTTCCAGGCCATTGGGGCGGACTTCCGGCCTGTGGCAAATTTGAGCCACATAAAAACGTAACTGTCTTGCAGTCTGCCACCGGCAATGCCTGAGGCCCCGCACAGGGCAGCGCCAGGCCTGCTGGCGGTGCGGCTGCTGAACACGCAGCCCCTGTGCACAGCCAGCTGCATCCAAACGGGCCAGGCAGCGACGACCGCTGCACAGGCGGCGCATGGGCCGGCAGTGGAATAAGATATTGTTACAAATAACACATTTTTGCTACAAGGACGATGCTATCTGCCAGCACGTGGCTAGTGGGTGCACTGGCGCAACGGAGCAAATGCCAAGTTTGCAAAGCTCTTGTGAGGGCATCCCCAGCCTCAACCACCCTTCTTCCCTCTCCACCCCCCTCATAGGATCCATCCGACAGGTTGGGGCACACCCTTGTGCTTCCTGCTCTTGTGCTTCTTCCTGCTGCCTTCTGTCCTCCTCTTCTCACTTTTTTCGCTTTTTTCATGTTTGTTGGTTTTTCCCCTGTGTCGTTTCTTCCCCTTGCTCCTTTTGTGGGACCCAGACCTGAGGGCACAAAAAATATGCCCATTCGTGAAACCGAAATGCAAACCTCGCTTTCGCAGAGTCGAGCCGTGGTCGACCAGGTTGGAAACTGGCATGCGTGCTGAAACCGTGCCTCACATTTACCAAGTTGAGAACACTGTCTATGGTCACTCCTGAACTGCTCCAGAGAAGAATTCCACAACCGCTCTTCGCTGCTATTGCATTTATCACAGCACAGCCACCTTTCCTGTTCTATGAGCATACATCGTTCGCACCGTCTTGCTGTATTCCAAGGCGCCAAAAGAGCTGACTTTCTTCTGTCAGGCTGGGTACAAGACGTTTCAATTGCGCTGCGACATTGGGTACAAGAACCGTCAACTACAAGTGTGAAGCTGCTTTTGAACATGGCCTTGACAGCTACGAGGGCCTACCAGGCGCCAAAACGAGAGCGCGGTGGACAGTCCAACTGTCGCACATTCCTGATCTATGATGTGTGCAGATACTCGAAGCACACAGAGAACTACAGCAAAACTGGCTTCCCATGCTGACCGAACCCACCCGATTGTGGCTTGACAGCTGTGCTGACTACGCTTGCATCCTCTGGGGCTGCTCAAACAAATGCTATGCATCCCAACTTTCCCTGTGTTTGGTGCTGTGAGACTTTACATCACTGACGATACTCCCAGATGCCAAGTGCTTGAGATCGCCATCGCTGACTCCATCGTCTTGGACCGCAATGAAGTCGTGAGGCTGTGGGTCACGGCCATCCATTTCCCACCTCTCATCGCCAGTGCTTTTGTGCCAGGAGGCCGACAACATGTAACATAAGCTTTAGTTTACGGCTGGCATGGTTACAGTTGCCATTCGCCTAACCACAGTGATGGCAGCACAGGCTTGGTGCCATAGCAAACATTTATGTCTTAGTGCCCACGGTATTTCCAACAGTGCTTGCAACAACGGCAATGCAACCAGGCAATTACATTGCAAACGCGCTCTTCCAACAGTCTGCGCAACATCAACACCCTCCACTACCCCTCCACCACCTCTCCACCACGCCTCCACTCTAGGCTCCCAGTTCTACTGGCCCCTCCACTTCCCATAATGTCACAGCAACACTCAAAACACAAGACAGTGCAGACCGCACTGAACAGGAACAAGCCACTAACCGCCCGGGCCAGCCCAAACGCAACCCTCCGCTGTCATGGCCGAGGTCCAAGTCAAGGTCCAGATCCAAATCGCCATGTCCACAGGAAGACATTCCACATGTGAGTGTGGTGACATTTTGTTCCAGGTGTATCTAAGCACAGGTTGGATGTATTCAAACATATGTGTTCAACATGCGCAATGTCAGGCTGGTGCTTGATCTTGTGTGGGCTGGTGATATATTCTAGTGACTGTGGCCCATAGTCTGTGGCTACATGCGTTCCACCACTTGTTGTTCAAGAATGGGCTTTCAATACACACCTGCTGATGCTTGCAAACACTCTTGGACAGTCTCGATAACAGGTCCGTTGGCCCGGGATCTGGCCTCGAATCCGACAACGTCGCCAACACCGAAATGGGCTTCAAGATCCGTGGCAATGGCGACAGGGGCGCCTGGGTGCAGGGGAACCGAACGAAGAGGGCACCTCCCCGAGCTCGTCTCTGATCAGACCTGGCACACTGCCAACGACTTGTGCACAGGGTCGCACGCTGCCGGCGCCCAGGCCAGTGAGGATGACAAATACATTGCTAAGGCCAAATTCAAACTTCGACTGATACGAAAAGTCTGTGGGTGTGGGGTTCCTGCCCTCTTTGAGCCGCGGACCCACCTCGCCGGGCACCTAGGTCCTTACAGGGCACCTAGGCGGGACCACCCCTCCTACTCCCATATCCATATAAGTATAATGGTTACCGTGGGACAAGGAATACAATACGAACTTGGGTAGGGCGTCCCCCACACCAAGGACCATTAGTAGGGCGTCCCCCACATCAGGCCGGTGCGCGTAACATCAACAGCTGTACATGTACGGCTGTGGCTGCGGACGCACCGCCTTCACCGAAACCCCGCCCTTCCACCTGCGCCAGCGCCGGTGCTGTTCAGGAGGGCGGCATCGGCCGCGCCAGCCCCTTCACCAGCAGTGACAATGGCAGTGGACCCAGCATCGGAT